>BMAO01011616.1:0-34781 GCA_019973975.1 Trichonephila clavata | reverse complement strand
ATTTTTTCCTTTTTAGAACGAAATGAAAATCGCTTAACACGAAAAGATTTCCCTTTCTAGGAATGAACGAAATACGGAAAACACTATCTACACAGGCGAGGTTTAAGAGAGGTGTGAAATGAAAGAGAGGCGGTTTCACATGTTTCATCGAAAGGAGCCTAATTTGACATTAAAATACCCTTCGAATAGCCTATGACACTAGCTAATTTTGTTTATCTAAGCTGCTTTCACTCTCCACCCCAGCAAACGCCACACAAAAGCATTTCATCTCTCATCAGTTGGTTTTGGAATTCCCATCGTAGTATGAATAAATATCAGTGAGTTTGGTTCGCAATTTATTTTTTAATTTAGAATAATTTTTTATGCGCACAAGCAAAGAGCTAAGGGGTAAAACAAACTGTGCTATTTCGCTTAAAATGAAGACGTAACTTCTTAAGGCTGGTGATCAAAAGCAGAAAACAAAAACGAAAATTTTTGAAGATTTTGTTATTGCTAGCTGTACAATATCAACAATAATTAAAGAAAGACAGCAAATTACGGAAATTTTTGAACATCTCTATGTATATAAAATGTTATTTTTAAATTACTTAATTCCTACTATTAGTTCACACTCTTTCTATATTTATCTTGTTCAAATTTTCAATCTTTCATAAAATGCATTTTAAAGCACTCAATTAAGCTGAAATTTTAGAAAAACGCTTATTTTGGATGACAATACAGTATTTTAATTATAATTAATAAATATTAATTGGATTAAAAATAATTATTCAAAGAATTACAAATACAGCCACGTTGGCATCATTTTTGGCGACTTAGTGACCATTTTAGCGACTTGTGTCAAAACTTGGAAAGGTTTTTTGCTCACATTTTAAAGCACTCATTTGACCTGAAATTTTCTATAAACAATTGTTTTGGGTAACAATACGATAAATTAATTATAACAAATTAAAATTATTCACTGAAATTAATTTTTTTTGAAAAATAACAGATACAGCCACGTTGGCTTCATTTTTAGCTTTTCAAAACTTTAAAAGCGTTTTTTTTTCCTCACGTTTCAAAGCTGAACAGTTGAACTGAAATTTTGTACACACGATTGTTTTGGATGACAATACGATACTTTAACGATAATTAAAAATTAATTGTCCCTTAATGTTGTGATTCTGTCTTATGTATATACATATTTATACTAATTGTAACTATTTCATTCAAAGTAAATAAAATAATATTTTTTGTTGATCTAAATAGGAATTGACTTAATTTTTTTATTTTACTTGCTTTTTGCAATATCCCTTAGCATGAAAAAATATTTTAGTCTCCCTCAGTTTCATGTTAAACGATTTACTGTAATTAAATGATTTCACAAATTCTCAGCTTCAAAGGTAAAACCAAAGTAGGTCTAATCTTGAAGTAAACAGAACAATTTAGTATCAAGATGTGTAAAATGGACATCTGTGAAATATCTGATAATTTGAACACTGGATAATATCACTGGGCTAAATTGTGGTAAAATAAATTAAATCCACATATAGATATGATGGAAGATATGGATTGTTCGTTGTTAGGAAACAGTACAAACATAACATCAAACTCTATTTTCCATTGAAAACAACTCGGTATCGAACAAGGAAATGCAATTAACTAGGTTTCTTTTTATCAATGCACTAGCTGGTATACCCGTTTTATGCACGGGTGAATCGAAAAATTTCACAATGCAAATAAAGGATAAAGAAGTTTTTAATGAGTTAATTTCACGTTAATTACAAATTAAACAAAAAAAAACACCTTTGGGTATCTCAGCTGAACAAAAAATCATGTTTGCTAAATTTTAAGTTTCTAGATCTAATAGCTAATATAAAGAATTTTTTAATTTATAACGCCCTGTAACTCCCTTGTGGGTCGATTTTTGAAAACATCTTTCTAACATGATCTCTGCTCAGCGAAAGTAGCATATTGTAATAAATGCTTAATTGTGTAATAAATGCTTAAAATAGTGTAAATAATTTATATCTGGATGTGTAATACGTTAAAATTACTTTCTGTTGCATTTATTTTACGTTGAATTTATAATATTCGCAGGCAACGCCGTTCATTACATTATAATGGCGATTCAATGGAAACATAGCGAAATGTTGGTGAGAGAGCCAAGTTGGCATCAGTTTTGGCGACCATGTTGGCAACTTGGCGATTGATTGAATAGTGCAGAAGCTGATATGCTATAATGCCCCTAGTGGGGAGCTGCACCAAAATGGATGGCTCAAAAACCTTCTCTACGAAAAAATAAATAAATACAAATGCATGCCAATTTTTATCATGATCAGTTGAACGGTGTTGGAGTGAAGTGAGGTCATATATGTACAAATATCCATTTATATACATATATATATATATATATATTATATATATATATATATATATATATATATATAAGGAATTACAGGAAATGAAAAAGGTTTCCTACAAGAAAGGCAATTGACAGGAAACTAAACAAAACATCCAAATACAAATTGAAAAGTTTTACTTTAATATCAAATCAAATACAACTAAAAATCAATATTAGACATCAAAAAAAACTGTATATATATGCAAAATTCTTCTTCTTCCCACGTACAAATCTTTGTACATTCGAGATGATAAGAGAAAGAATACCACCTTATCTTCTTTCGGTTGCTCCTCTGAGTTTATCAAATGCTATTTTCGAAATCAGACTTCGCTTTCGATGCGTGTTATCAGACACTGCAGCATTGACGACGAGTGCACGCCTTCGAAATGAAAGCATGGTTGTCAAGAAGGCCATTTCTTCCATCGTGAAAAATGTGTACAACATCTTCCGCTATTGTGTAGACACTGTGGTATATATAACCATTCTAGGTAAGTGTTTTACGTATTTCTGTGCTTTAAATTAAAGTTTAGATATATTGTTTATCAAACAAATTCGAAATAGCTTGTTCTCTGTATCTCAGAAAATATTATCTTTAGTATTTGTAAACAAGCGATGTAAATTTAATAAAGGACTTCTGTCTCTGTGTTTCCCAGTATGTGTCACATTTTCAGGGGACTACACACCAAATATGGAACGTTTTCTTTATATAAAGTTCCATTACTGAATATATAATCTTTTTACCTCGATGTTAACTCCTGTTAAATGCTTTATTATAGTTTTGAATTTGTTAATTACTGAATTTACTAAGTTAAATTGTATATATATATATAACTTCTTATCACACAATGTTTCTTTTTACTTAATTGAAGTTAATGCTCAAGATATAAAATTAATTATCTATACAAATAAATAAAATTGAAGTGTCTGTTTGTAATTTCAAATTAGCAGCTTTTTACTAAATGCATTTAAAGGTTAATACGGTACTTATAAAAAAATCAATTTTTAAAATTATGTCTGTCTGTCTGCCTGCCTGCCTGCCTGCCTGTCTGTCTGTCTATCTGTCTGTTTGTTCCAGCTAATCTCGGGAACTTCTGGTCCGATTTTAAAAATTCTTTCACCAATGGAAAGTTACATCATCAGGGAGTAACATAAGATATATTTTATCTCAATATTCCTACGGAAATGGGAACTATTCGGGAAAAACGTTGATTTTGCTTACTCTCCGCCAAGTTGGCGCAAATCTATGCATTTGGTCAAAAATAGAAATTTTAATAAATAGTTTCTCACATTTGTAACAAATAACTGAAACATAGTGTAATTTAGCATCTTTACAAAAAGCAATTTTTTAAATGATTTTTTAGTAAGCGTCTAACGTTTATTACGTTACGTTTGTTAAATGTCAAACTCAAACTTTGAGAAATATCGCCAAGTTAGCTAAGAAGTTCTCTATTTCGACAATCCCAGATATTTGATTGCACATTTTCTCCCACTTTAAAGAGGGAAACGAAATAAAGTTTTATCGAATTGCACGCGCGTGATATTGAAAATTATATGGTAATATTAATTGACAGTTTCATTAAAAGTTTTGATAACTTTAGTAGTTTTGATTAGTTTGATTAGTTTTGAAAGTATTTATTACAAGGGGTGATCAAATGAAAAGGTACGAAACGACACGGTGGGTACAAATATAGACTTTATTCAAAATATTCACCATAGGTCTGAGCACAACGATCCCACTGATGAACAAGCCGCAAGATTCCTTGTTCCCAGAATTCCTGTGGCTGTGACGAGACCCAGTCCTTCACAGTGTCCTTGAGTACGTCGTCCGAGTTGAAGCGCTTTCCTTTCAGGTGTTTCTTCAGTGGACCAAACACATGGAAATCGCAGGGTGACATGTCCGGACTGTAGGACGGATGGTCCAACATCTCCCATTGGAACTTGTCCAGTTCCATTTGTGTGACTCTGGAGACGTGTGGACGCGCGTTATCATGGAGCAGAACCACAGCCTCCGTGAGCAGCCCCGGTCTTTTGTTCTTGATGGACCTGCGTAGGCGTCGGAGTGTCTCACAGTACACATCGGAGTTGATGCTTTTTCTGTGCTCGAGTAATTCTGTGCTCGCATCATTTGGACGCCGCTTTTTATAAGAGCCTTTGCTCTCTCCTGCGCATGCGGGCACCGCGCATGATCCGATCCCAGTCAGAGTCTCCAATGGCATCCCGAGATGTCTCGCTACATTCTCCTTGGCGAATATGCAAATATTTGACTGTTTAATTTTTATGTCGTTTCGTACCTTTTCATTTGATCACCCTTGTACTTTGAATTTTTGGAATAAGTACAAAGACTACATGACGAAAGATATTTTGCGACGAAAAACAACCAAATATGCCTTTCAATGAACACATCTACAACGAAACGCAATAAAGGTTTTCAGAATGGTTGGGAAGAAGCTACATGATTTTTGAATGATTAGTCCTAGACGTGTCGACGGAAATAGCTTCGATAATGAAATTGCTTGAGAATTAAACTACGATTTTATAGCATTGGAACATCAAGTAACAGAATTTATCCGTCAATTAACTCCAGAACAAAGTCACGTTTTCCAACAAGTTTTAAGCAAAATAGAATCCGGCAGTGGTGCACTCTTTTTTCTCGACGCTCCTGGAGGAACCAGAAAAACGTTTTTGTTAAACTTATTATTAATGACCATCAGAAAAAACCCAGAAGATAGCAGTTGCTATGGCTTCTTCTGGTATAGCCGCGACTTTACTGACCAACGGTCGTACTGCACATTCCGTTTTTAAAACTATCGCTTAATCTTGCATTTGAAGATTCACTCATCTGAAATTTCAGAAAAAATAGCTCTCAAGGCAGGATGCTTCCACAATGTAAGCTTTTAGTAAGTACGATGTCTCACAAGAACGCTAAAGAAGCGTTCAATCGAACTCTTCAGGATTTATGAGACAGTACAGATATTATAGAAGGAATGGTACTTTATTATTTATTGGCTGATGAATTCAAGCTTATGGGCAAAAGTTGAAAAATTCAGTCGGAAAACGGATATGAGAGTGCGTCTTCATAATGACATAGATTCGTAACATTATGCAGAGATGCAATTGAAATCGGTTATGGATGTTTGAACGCAAATGCTGGAGGTTATATTTTACTTCCAGAGAATTTCGTAACGTAGAAAAGGATGTAAATCTTATTGCTCAAATTTACCCGGGCTTGCAACAAAATTTAAATTGGGAACAGTGGATGCGCGCAAGATCCATATTGACGCCTAACAATGACATTGTCCATAAAATCAACATTAAAAATTTAAACGACGTGCGGGGAAGGGGGAAATGAAGAAATATTTGTCAATGAATACAATCATAGATAAAGAACAAAGTATATCCCACGGAGTTCTTAAATTCACTTGAACTTTCGGGTGGGTACCCGCACATAAACTTCAATTAAAACTAAATGTACCAGTTACATACTTAGGCAAAATCTCGATGCTCCTCGACTATGTAAACGAACGAGGCTTTGGATCACAAAACTGATGCAGAATATACTTGGTGCCAATATTTTAACATATATCATGCAAATGGATAGTGTTATCATACCTCGAATTCCAAGTATCCCCACTGAACTACCGTTTCAATTCAAACGAGTTCAATTTCCAGTTTTTACTGTTTCTATTAACAAAGCTAACATTTCAGGTAGCAGGGGTACATTTGGAAAAGCAATGTTTTACCCATGGCCAACAATATGTAGCCTGATTGGTGTGTCTAATGCCTAAATCTTCACATATTTGCAAATGACGGAAGAACATATAATATGGTATACAGTAGCATCTTAGAATAATATTCTGTTTTGATCTCTTTTAAAGAGGGATTATATATTAAACTTAGATACTTTCGATTTTTTTTTTAAATAGTTTGTTATTGAATTTTTGTTGTTAATTATTATAATATAAATTACGTTTTCAATTCTTATAAACTAAGCTCAACTTTAGAATTTTTAAATTTTATTGGTTCCAGTCAAGCAAAAAAAATTACTATATTATATTATTTACTTTCTAATGATAACGATTACGACATTGACAGCTATTTAAAGACGTCAACGCGAGCGGAGCGCGGGTAAAAGCTAGTATTAAAATAAATTGAAATCTATATTCTCAGTATCTTGATTCAATATTATTCCCTTTTTTGTTGTTTAAATAACAGTGTCTGCCTTATTCCAGGAAGTAATCTATTTTTTTTTCTCTCTCTCTCCCTCAATTTGTGTTAATTATAGTGACGGTTATTTGATACAATTTTTGGACTAAAATGAGACACTATTTGATAGAAACAATTTTCGTATATGTAACTACACTCTCATGGAAAAGTCAAGGAACACAAACACTTTAAAAAATACTGATTTGATTCATGTGAAACTTGGTACAAAAATACTTAAGAATATTACAAAGAGATGATAATATAAGAAAAAGTTGATACTATACTCACTCATAATCATGATGGGATTACTTTCCCCTTTAATCTTTAGGAAAGCTCCCCATTGTAATCCACTTTCCAGACTTTGTCTTTATTCCTCTTTTTATAAGTTTTAAAAAAAAATCGTAAGGTTTAGAAATGTTTTTTTCTCTAACGGAGCTGCGGATAGGTATTTCAACCTTTGTAGACCAAATACATTCCCCAGGGCCAGTATCACTTTTTATTGCGGCACCATATAGGCCATACCAAATGCCGCAAGTAATTTTGACCCCAGTTTCCTTCCCAGAGAGAGATACCTGAGCTCTGACGATGCGAACTTGTACTAGTATTTAATTTTGCCGAGAGCATCCAAGCCAAACAGACACACTAGAGAATTTTTACATGCCGCATAATCAAACGATATGGACGATGTTGGTTTTCTGCATCATGGAAATCCATCAACTTGCGCCGGGATCGAACCCGCAACTTTGACTGCAGACAGCCAGCGACAAACCAACTACGCCACCCAACCGGCTTCAGAGAGAGACAGAGAGAGAAATGTGGACAAAACTAAAACTGCACATAGTATTGTTTGAAGCACTAGTCCTAGAGTTTTCTTAATCCTTATAAAATAAATAAAGAAAGAGAGAGATTGAATTTCAATTAAATAATCAAAAAAGGCATCTTTTCTTTTCCGAGTTTATTAATTTTCTTTAATAACTGCTGTGGTGATTTTGAAAAATCCACGAAGATGTGTTTTGTTCCTTAACCTTAGCTCATAAGTGCAGTTTTGTGTATGATGCAAATGCTATTTTTGAAAAAAAAAACCATTGTTCTCTTTTTCTTTTGTAGAATGAAAATTTACAGTTTGCTTGTTTTAACATACCACATGTATTTACTATACAAGAGAACTATTGTTTTATCTACCAATAAATTGGTCAGCTAATTATTTTTCAGTCTTGCTTATGTCACAATCCAATCTGCTTTTGCCAGCAATGAATTTAATTTTAAAAGTATGCAACATTGATAAAAAGCTTCTATTTAATTTATTTAATTGTAATATAGCCTCATGATAGCTAAATCTGCTCTTTTGGTAACTTTGTATATTACTGTTTATTCTGTGACCTGAAATCGTAAAGAAGGTACCAACATTGTCATCTTATCGTGTTTTTTCAAAATTTAATTTAGTTTGTTTAAAAGTTGAAAAAAGAAATAAGGCATATATAAGAGTTACATCTCTCCTATTTTTTTTATAAATTAACGTTACAGTATTCCCTGCTAGCAAAATGTAATTTTTTGATTTCCAGGCCATTGCACCTAAAACCTAGTAACTTCCACAAATTTAATAATATGCTTAAGCCCCAAAGGAGCTTAAAATGATGTTATCGCTGTCATGAAATAACTTAATTAAAGTAGTTATTAATTTCCAAAAAAAGTTTTTAATCTCATTTGTTTAATTCACACAAGTATACGTAAATTATCCTAAATTTCAAATTTTACTACATTCTTTTCAACTTTAGTGTTATGGTGTCAAGTTTAGTGTTATGGATAGTCCCCTAAAGTTAAATAAAGTGTTTAACATAACATCATTAATTTTGTAATCGACATATCTCACAGATGCTTCTTTTACTTTATTATTTTCCAGTTTTTTTGAACTATGAAGCAATTGGGAAAACAATATTATTGTAAAAAATGTGAGCTACATTGTAAAAAAGTGAGGAGTGGCGTATTAAAAGTTTATATGTATGAAAATGTCGGAAATTTAAAAAAAACAACCTCATGCGGTTTTCTAAGAGATTTCAAGAAATATTATGCGCTGAAATTGCAGTATCTGAAACAATTTCTCTTAAGAAATATACACAAGTTTACAATTATTATAACTATCCGCTTTCTTATCATGGCATGTTTGGAATGACCTGCTTCGTTTTTGAGCTAATATCATTAGTATAAAAAAACAATAATTTATTGCACAAAAATGATAGAAAATTATAGAAGTAATTTGTAAAAAATTATTAGAGAGAAAAGCTTTGCTAAGGTAAAAGCTTGAAAAAATGTTAAACTTTCTACACAGATTGATAACTTTTACGGGCAGTCTTTCCTGAATATCTTCGGAATCAATGATCAAATCTGAATGAAGTTTGAATTATAGGATATTTAGAGTGCAGTAATACCCCGAACTTTCGCAATTGGCGGGACTGGGTGATAACTACGTAAGTCGAATTCGCGTAAGCCAGACTATAATTTCCCATATAAATATATATTATTTATCTTTAGTTGAAGAAAGATGAAAGAAAATAATAGACTGTAATACAAACAAAAAAGAAACTACATACCAAGAACGGGTTGTTCGATAGAGACACAATTCTTTTTTTTTTTAGCGGGTAGAAAGATTATGTACAGAATAGAAAATGATTAAAATTTCAGAAAAATTGAATGATTTATTTCAGAGTTACATAGTTACAAAGTAACGAGCTCAATAATGTGTTGGTCCACCTCTGAATACAAGCTGCCACACGACGTGGCAAAGAGTGATAAAGCACCCTGATGGTCTCCTGCGGTACTTCTTGCGAAATTTGCTCCAATTTACGGGTCGGTCATCAACATTCCCAGGCAGATGCAGTCGCCTTCCCATCATATACCAGACATGCTCTATTGGAGAGAGATCTGGCTAGCCAAGCAAGTGTTTGAAAAACTGTAAGACAGTTCATAGCAACAAGTGCCGTATGTGGTCTGGCATAACTTTGCTAAAAATAAGGCAAGTGGACCAAAAGAACGTAAGCAAAACAATTCTCAGAATATCGTCGACATACTGTGTGCTGTAAGTGTGCCTCTAACGACGACCAAAGGGGTTCGATTGTCAAAAAACTGGCACCCCAGACCATAACTCCTGGTTGAGAGCCTGTGTGGCGTGCAATAAAGAAAGCAAGATCGGCACGCTGCCAGACACGTCTTCGATTATCGTCAGCACACAGTTAGAAGAGGGGTTTCGTCGCTAAACACTATACGTCCCAGTCAGCATGATTCCAACCTGATCAAGCCAAGCGCTACTGTAATCTGGCTCGACAGTATGCAGGCGTGAGTAGCAGGTGGCGTAGTGGTCAGTATGACCGTAAATTTCGCGCTATCAGCCGTCTGTGAATGATATGGGGGATACTCGAGTGCGGGTCGCACGTCTTATGGTTGATGACGATGAATCAGGTGCTGTGGCAGTTGATCTGATAATGAATCTGTCCTCCCGATCTGCTGTAGCCCTAGGCCGACCTCTACCACCATAACGCTGAAATCTGCCACTGTCCACCCATTCTTGCCCGCATCTGCTGATGGCCGCATCGCCTTCGACCCATATGACGAGCGATTCTCCGATTTGCCCAACCTGCCTCTTTTAATCCAATGATACGACCCCTTTCAAACTCTGACAGTTATTCGTAATGAGCTCGAATCCTCGAAATTTTGACCATCTGATTGAGTATCGCTTCTTATAGACTCCTGCTGAGTGTGCAGTTCCGATGCACTGTAGCTCCCGCTATTCACTCATTGAACACCAAATTTAAACCATTTGCATTTTCGTTTCAAATGTCTTTGCATACGAAATTCATTACAATCGGATAATTCCTTCTTGGTGAGTTCTTTTTTTTTGTTATAGATTGATCAGTAGAGGTCTCGAACCATCTCAAACTGGTTCCATCTGCCAGAAGGTAGTGTGACGAATTGACCTTGACAATAATTTACTCCTTTGACTGGTTTTAGTATATTAGTAGCTCAGTAGTAAGCTTTTCAGTGTGGCAGGTGGTGGTTATAATTTTGCTTTCAGTGTAGCACGTGGTACTTTTGCTTGACGAAGATGGATATTACTAAGAGGAAGCGAAATTCTAAGTGAACACATTTCTCTTAATGAACACACTTCTATGACTGGGAGAGATATAATCACGGCAGTTGGTGTAGACGAATCAAGTATTTTAAAATTTTTAAAAATATTTCAAGATTCGGGATCTGTCTTCAAAAAGAGAAGGAAAATGTAGGCCCAAACGGAAAAAAGACTCCAAGAACTGATTAAATAGCTAATAAGAAATAGCAAAATAAATCCAAGAAAGACAAACACAAACCTTTGAAGGGATTTTTTGGATTATGGTGTTGAAGTGAGTATCTCAACTATACGGAAAAAACTTCTGGAAGTTGACCGTAAGGCAACAAGACCGAGGAAAAGACAATTTCTTACTCAGAAAAGGATGAAAAAACGTTTACCACGGGTTAAAAAATACTGATCATGGACTGCTAATGAATGGAAGAAGATAATTTCAGTGTGAAACGCATTTATTTGATCAGGAATAAAAATCAAGTGTAATTAGACAAAGTGAAGGTGGAACTCTGCTACCAGATCGAATCAAACAGACAGTAAAGCACCCTTCTAAACAGATGTTTGGGTTATTTTCACAACAAATGGCACTGGAAGCTTAGTTCTTCTTAAAGGCATGACGAATTCTATAAAATACATAGAAATATTAATCCATAGGATTGTTCCATTCATGGAAACATTAGATTGAACATTTCAACCTGACTTGGGCCCCTTGTAACAATTTGAAATTGGTCCACACTCTTATGTGGGAAAATGAAATTAAAGGGCTTTATTTGCCTGGTAATTCACCGGACCTAAATTCTTTAGAAAGCTTATGGCATATTTTCAAGTATCATTTATCTAAGACGAATTGCACGACAACAGAACAAATTATAAAAAGTGCTATACAAGTGTAGTTAGTTCTACGATGATGAAGTCAAGAACATGTGAGCTACACTAATAGAGTCAATGCCAAAACATGTTGAAGAGATCATTTCTGCTGAGGAGGACATATTTCATCTATGATAGAGATTTATCAGTTTACTTAAGGCAAGTAATATATGATTAAAAGCTAAGAAAAGTAGTTTTTTTCCATCTGTCCCAGTTAATTCAAACAGTGTAGTATATTGAAATTTCAGTCTCATCAGTAAGGATACATTGATTCAATCGTCTATTACACAGAATTAGTCTAACCGATTCATGTGTGTGTGGTTTCAAAAGACTGTTTGTTTACAAGTATACTACGTATACAGATACCTGATGTGTGACAAGCTGCAAGCATTCACCAAACTTCTAGTACATACTATAAATCAGAGGTTCCCAAACTTTCTTATCCCATAGACTCCTTGCCATGTTTTTAGATTTTGGATAGACCCTGCTTACCAAATATTAATTTTTGAAAATTAATCAACTGAAATGTTTTCTTACAGATGGTATAGAACTACTTACTTTAAAAGATTTAAATTTCCATTTGTAGTGAGTGTACTGTAATGTTTAAAACTTAAGACACACATTAAATTAAAATTTAATTAATGCATAAAGTAACAGTAACAAACAAGTGCTTTTAATAGGATGAATAAATCTGGTGCTTCATCATTCTGATGCTTTCAAAATTGCTAATATCCGTTTCTAAACTTTGCTTTAAGATCTTCGTTAGTGCCTATTCTGATCGGTTGCTCTTGTAATCTGACGTTTTTTTTTCAATGTGACCATATTATTTCATTGCCTACTGTGGTATCGCCATAACCAAAGCATTCTCTTAACTAGCCTCAAAATCTGAATAAAGGGCATTTAAATGCTAAAAATAGGTTAAAAAATCATTTTTTTGGCAGATTATCAGTGACAAATTGAAAAACTGGAAAAATTCGGGTCTTCCAATATTATACTCCTTTAGCTTAATTTTGGTAAGGAACGCTGAAATAATAGTCCTCGTAACTGTAAATGAAACTCTCATTAAATTTAGTAAATAAATCTGTTAAATATAGGTAAATCTGGTTTCCACTTCATAAATTTTTTTTAAAATTAAAATAACGATCTGGTTTAATGAGAGCCATTATCGTAGATCCCCCCCCCCCACACATTACATTTCATGGACCCTCAAATCATTTTTCCACTGACGTGGACCTTTTACAGGTCGTCATAGATCCCTGAGGGTCGATAAAAACCACTTGTGGAACCACTGCTATAAATGCTTGATGCTTGTGCTCTTTGTTCCTTCGTACATATCCAAATAGTAATACAGTTTGGTACAGACGTTCAATAACATGCTTCTTTTTTGTGGTGTATGTAGACAGTTTTTATGGAGGGAAAGGGTGTGCTATATTCTAAAATCACGTATACAAAAGCATCGAGGTGCAATCTCTATGCTGAAAATTAAAAATCTTTTGATCTAATGATGGTGAACTCTCGAAACCCATCCTTGCGTACAGCATTGGTTTCCATCAATGTCCGTCGTCATACCAGCTGTGGTAGGTTCCTGCAGTGCTTGCAGTATTGCTGTCAATAGAGACAGTTGGGTTTTTAAACTTAGAGACTGTATATTTTGTAATAGTATTATCCGTATTTGTAGGTTGCATATATCTCAAAGAACAATGTTTTGCAACCTGTAAACTGTACTCTGTAGTATAATATATGAAGACAAAGCATAAATAATATCATATCATCTTTGATATATTTTAAAATTATCTTTAATATTATCTTTATTAATTAGAAAAAAACATTGAAATTATTTCAAAAATTATGTTACACTAAGAAGATATCATAAATCAATTAAAAGATAGCTGCACATTTCATCACATTTTTATTTTTTATGCAAATTTCGTTTCTTTTGAATTTCAGTCACAACTTTCTTCATCATGGTGTTGAATACAGCTCTCAGCGTAGTGATACTGTTGGAAGAATTAATAGTATTCTGTCTAATTCTCCCATGGATGCCTGTTAATAAGTAAGATTTTACATTTTACCTATAGACTAATATTATATATATAGAGAGCTTTACTTAGTTTTCTTTCTTTCTGTAGATTCTTCGCTTTCCGAAAAAAAAATAAAAAAATATACGAGGGGTGATCAGAAAAAAAAGATTAGAAGTCGATGTGAAAAATTATTTACTAACAATAGACAGAAAATATAAAAGGGAAATGATAGGCATACATGCCTATCACATTTCGACATAATCACCAAGTCTATTTAGGCGTTTATTAGAACGCAGAACCAACTTATTTTACCCATCTCGGTAGAAATCAGGCCCTTGTTCACATTGAGCCAGGTCTCGGCGGATGTTTTCACAGCACTGTCTTGGAATATCGCAGCACATCAGAAACGATATGCTGCACGCTACGATAGCCCAGTCCCTGCTCTGACGAGATTTCACTTAGATTTACCCGTCGATAATTTTGAAGCATTTCTTCAATTCGTTCTGTGTATATTTCTGTTGTTGAAGAACTTTGCTGGCCGCTCCCTGCCTTATTTCGGTTTTCGACATTCTGTGTGCCTGATTGAAAAGAGTGACACCATTCTGCTACATGTTGTCTGCTCATTCTGCTCTGCTCTTTCAGATGCGGACACATTCTTTGCCCATAAAAATCGAATTGCGGCTCGCACTTCCAAACGAGACCAATTTCCTAAGTTCTTGCCATTTTAGTCGTTCTGAACCATCTGGGAACCTTTACTACCTACCCTCAAACCAGCTGTATGCGCCATTTGTCTCCACTCTGGAAAAATAAAATTTCTCCCCAAAATGTAGTTTTCAAATGCTGAGGCTTGTAACCTTTTTTTCTGATCATCCTTTGTAAACATATATTTGGGTCTAACGTTGCTATCACTGAAGGAAATTTTGTTTCCTTATTTGTGATACCAAAAATTAAAATTGAATTTTGTACTAAATAAACAATAAAAACCATGGTTAACTTCCCAAAATGGTGGTGCTTGAAATAAATCTCACGGGAATTCAGATTCCAAATTATGGATTTTAATAATCTTTTGAAAACCTAGAGGAGGAGATGGAGTTGAAATGACTAAAACAAAATGATCTAATCGTGAATCGAAAATAATATAATTAATCAAATAAAACCTTAAATTTGATCTAGTTTTTTATTCATCCATTTAGATTGATGGATTTATTGTTTGTTAGCGTCATATTTCAAAGTGTAGTAATATCATCTATATAAGCCAGTAACCGCCCCCAGACTGAAGTGATAATTTTGGTCCAGTGGTATGTTATGTGCTTTCGGAACCAAAGGTACTGGATCCTGTCCTCCGGATAGGCGTCACTTCATTGGTGACGCTGGCTGAATTAAGAAAATGCAACCTTCTGAACTGTCTTGGAGTCATCTACCCGTAAAAAGAGCAAACAAAAAAAACCTCGTCAGACTCACTTGACGCAGCCAAACAAATTCGTCAGACTCACCTGATGCAGCAAAGTCGTCAGACTCACTTGATGCAGCAAAGTCGTCAGACTCACGCACAACGCCTCTCCTCCAATTAACAGCAACAACTCACACGCTCGCCATAACTACTATATCGTGTGTATGTCTATCCACCAAATCACTGGTAGGGGAGTGTGTAGCGGTATAATCTATGTAAGCTTGTAACAGCTTCCCGACTGAAGTGATCCTTTTGGTCCAGTGGAATGTTACGTTCTTTTGGAACCAAAGGTGTCGGATTCTGTCCTCCGGATAGGCGCAAGGACCTCATAGTTTTGAAGCATGGATAAGTGATGACACTTAAGTTGACACCCTACTCTCGGAAATTCCACATCACGCCAAAGTGTAAGGACTTTGAATCTTGACAGTTTTAATGTGTATCAGCTCCCTTCAATGTTGCCCTTAAGTGTACCAGGACTTGAACCCCCGACTCAATAGAAGCAACGCCAGTTATAATTTCCCGACAGTGTTAATTCAGAAAAGAAAGTTCTTCGAAGATATCTTTTTAAATGAAAACCTCTGCTGAAAGAATGCTTTTTAATTATATTTAATAACTCTGAAATTTTTTTTGAAACACAATTTTTAATATGGTATAAATGTTATCATCAAACATATCTGTTGCAAATATTATAATCTTGTCTGAAATCAGGGTATTTTGTCAATAATTAGGTAAATCGAATGTACATATACCTAGTTTTACATATTGTGTAACATATGTTACACAATATGTAACATATTGATACATATTTATACATACGACATCAATTTCGCCAAATTGAAAGACATCCCCAAAGCTTCTCATCGTTGTTATTATTATTATTGTTATTTTATTTGAGCATTCGCAGGATAGGCTTTCCACTATTGGCTGCATGTGGTGGCATTTGGCTTCATCTATTGATTTGATGAAATTGGTCGATGGTGTGATGCTAAGTACCGTATATTTTGCTGGTACTTAAGTATGTGGCTTATAATATATAATCGTATCTCATTTCTTTGCAGGATAGGAGATATAATTTGTTACCTAAGAAAATGGGGATTGCCAGTAAAACTGCCTATTTCCTTGTATATATTTTTTGTTGTGGTTTTTTTCACTCTCAGCATAATCAGTAAGTTAATAATTACATATGACTAACCATACAATGACTAACACTTTAAGTTACTTAAGGTATCTGACTACCCTAAAATTGTGAATTTTGCCAAAAATTGACAAATTTTTTAATGATTTTATTTTGTAGGCCATCTTATTAGCTTTATAAAAATACCAAGTGTATTATTTTTCGTTCACTAGGACAAAAACTATAGGCGTTTTAGTAAAAGTAGATGGAATTACTTTAAGCAAGATGTCATACTTTAAAACGCTTTTTAATCGAAATGTGTTTTTTTTTAAAATGCTCAAACGGGGACAGCCATTGCTCAAAAAGTTATGAATATAATTAACTGAAATTTTTTGTGTATGTGTCTATATAATAGTAGAAATGTTTTAGCTTTCAGATTTATCAATAATTGTTTTATTTCAAAATTTACAGTCCCTTATGTGAATATAATCATTGTTATTTTAAGCAATTTCCTACAGTAACTAAGATGAAGTGCTCTAGTTTTTGTAAAAATTAAAAGATCTTTTATCCTGAATGTCATTTCAAAAATAAATAACATAGCAATACATCAGAAGTGAAAAATTGTAAATTTGTTCATAAACTTTTGGTATAAAATGGGCCCTGTTTATGTTATTTTTTCCAAATTTTTATTCATTTTTTCCCATTTTAGTAATAATAATTTCTTTTTCTATTCTTAAATTTTAGCACATGTTTTTATTAAGATGTACTGAACAAATTTATAAAAACCACAAAAAAATCCTCATATCTCCATTTTAAAAAAAAAAGTTGGTGCAGAGTAGAGGTCGCCAACCTTTAGAACTTCGTAGACTAGTAAATCTATAGTTTTATATTTAGCGATTGACCATCAAATGGCGGACTATTATAACGATAATATTTATTTGCATATCTATTTACATTTCCATATTAGTGAAAAGGAACTTCATTAAAAGCAAGAACATGCCTTCAATGCAACAAAATATCAGCAACCTGAAGTGGTTGCCAACTGTCAATTTCAAATGTCGTTAGATATACCTTTAAAAGTAGCAAAGTTTCGTTAAACGTTGAAAAAGTTTTGTTTAATGCAGTAGCTAATTTTTTTTTTAAAATAAAGAGTACATGCCATAATGCATTGTTACCCTTGTTTTTCTTAAAAATGAATCGTCTTAAAAATTTTTATGACCAGTAAAGAATTGTGAGATTTTATATAATTGTTATATTAAACAGTTATTTTGTGATGAATTTTTATAATAAGGTCAAGGCATTTCGTTCATTTTATATTTCAGAACGAATTGAATACTTATTTTCACCATAAATAAATATGAGCAAGCTATAAATTTTTTTTTAATTGTGAGGCTTAATCTGCATATCTGTATATCGTTCATAGCAAGAATTATTTAAATTTTAGGTACGTTTTGGTTTTTGATTATTATAGTCTTTTTTAGTTAGTTTTTTTAAACTAAGATATATTATTTATTTTATTATTATTTTACTTTTTTCTGAATTTAAAAAGTAAATAAATAATAGGTTGTAATGAGAATCAGATTAGCTTTTGCAGCTTCTTGCTCTCTATTGGAGAAAAATTATAAAAGTTTAACCTTCGGAAGAAAAAAGCTAAAGAGGAAACCTTCGATCTGCAGAAGTTTTAGGAAGTCTTATGACGTATCTTATATCTTACATGTAACAATATATTTACTACCGAGTGTTTCAAAACTCGCGCACATCCACCTTTGTGGTTGAGTTTTAAAGACAGATGAATTATGTTAACAAACAGAATAATGGACAAGCAATGGTTGAACGATTATCTTTATTGTGAGGTGTCCGACATGGTCAAATCACACTAAATGCTCAAAATGATGTCCGTTTTCCTGGACAAACAATCGAACTCTTTTTACCAGATTAGTCGACACTTTACGAAGTGTGTGAAAAGTAATGTCCGATATTGCAAGAAGGATATTACTCTTAAGTTCATCAACCGTATGGGAATTATTCCTGAACGCGGCATGTTAAGTCCGGTAAAAGTGGTGGCCAAAGTCCTTTGGAAATGACACGATCATCGAAAAATTCATTTAAAACTTCCATATTGGCCCGTAATATGTAACATGTTGCACCGTCTTGCTGCAATCACGCGTACCGTGTATCACAGTTCAGCAAAGATATGAATTCCATAATGATGTTTATGTAGAAGGCCAAATCGACAATGCTACCGAAGAAAAATGACCCAACAAATCAACGGCGTGACACAACACACCATACACAAGTTTTTCATCATGTAAAGGCCGTTCCTGTATAATGTGTGGATTTGTGGTGGACCAATATCGGCTCTTTTGTCTGTTCACGTATTTACGCAAATGGAACCACGCCTCATCTGTAAATAAAACGTTATCCAGTTTACGGATGCCATATGTGTCTAGGAAAGAATGAAAGCACCTTCAGAAATGCAGCCTTTTCTCAAAATCGGGAGGCTTCATTTCATGGACAACGTGTATTTTAAACGGTCGAAAGTTTAATTCGCGTGTTGTTTTCCATGCTGATGAATGTGACATTCCCAGCTGCACAGCAAGTTTTTGTCAAATTTTCATTGAACTTCTTTGTAAAGTGGTCTCCACATCTGCCACTTTCGTATTCCCTATGGACGGTCTACCTGATCGCTTCTTGTCTGCAACCAATCCTGTGTTATGGAAACGTTGCACTGAACGTGTTACCATTGATGCATTTGGTGCTGTTTCACCCGGGTATTTATGCTGAATTGCATTTATCACACAACAATGAGATTTTGTAGCGAAATAAAATTCCAGGTTGACTGTTCTTTGCTCTTGGGAAAACATCATGCCGTTGTGCTCAACTGACCACAACTGACAAGTGTTTTGAATCCAATCCCAGTTACGTTCAAAACTTCTTATGATAGGGCACTTGCTGCAATCTAGGTGCAGAAATCTCAACCACCCCTTTTAGTTTTTAAGCAACAAGGAATACAATGTGGAAGTGCGCGAGTTTTGAAACACCCGATTCTATGGATATTTTGTATAATAAAGAATTGTTGTAGTTAACTAATACACATACACTTATGAAAAATAAATTTATTTCATCTTAAATGCTAATCGTAAATAAATGCTTTTTCTTAACTGGTTAATTTCTTTTTTTCTTTTTGTAGGTTTGGAACTACATTATCTTCAAATTAATGAGAGTCTGAAGACAAATTTTGATGAGTTCAAAAGTAGTACATTCACAGCTATCAAAATTTTTGTGTGAGTGAAAGAATTTAAATTATTTCTCAGTATATGAAAAAGAAATATGTTGCATACATACTCTTATTTCTCGTAATTTTTAAAAATGTAGCTGAAAATGTACTTAAACATAAAGATTCGTATTTTTTTTAAAAAAAGTATTTTATAGTTCAGCTCGCGATGTATTTATTTAAATTCTTAGTATGATATACGATAGTCATCAAGAAATAAGTCTTCCCCACCCCGCCAACAGATGGCAGACAATGTACTGTAAAATGCCATTTCCCAAGGTGTAAAAAATGTTATATCATTCCGGAGATTTTAATTTTGAGAAGTAGCTGAAACAGAATGCACTTGTTCCAATAAACATTTCCTGGTAACTATGCTTTGCTTACGATTACGGCACGCGGGAAACTGGCTTTCTGTGTGCACCTTGTTTTGATACATATTTAGTCTTTCTTCTCTTTAAAACCCATTCAGGACTAGGTAATTTTTCCAACCAAGCCTAAATTAGTTTAAAAATTAATAAAAAACCATTAGTGAAATAAAAGAAGGTGAAATATTTATAGTTTATAAGCATTCTAAATTCCATAAATTTCAAATTCAGATCTCGCCGATAAGATTACGGGCCTCAGAATGGGCAAAACGCAATCTCAAATATGATGTCGTGTTCCCTGAAGCGATCACATATATATGATCATGGTCCCAACGGGTTAATTTGAATAAGTATAGGCGTAGAAATATTTTTTAAATATTTGTGTAGAGTAAAAAATTTTAAAAAGAATTATAAATTCTACAGTAACTCAACAGAATGATTGTTGATTCTTTATTTTTTTACAATGTGATTAATATGTGATTAGGCTCTAAGCTATATATTTTTACTTATTACTTATGTTGTAAGCCAGGGATAAATATTGTCGATCGTGATCGACCAGTGGACTTTCAAGACATTTTTGGATAACCGCCTTTACTAAGACCTAAGATATGCATAATAAAAGAAACATATTTATGGAACACCGACGCCAGCGAGATTAGTGAATCGGTTTTTCAGATCGATGTGACTGTTTACTTAAATGATTCGATAAATGTGTGGACGGCACATGTATCTTCATTGGAAGTTCACGATGATGCTTAACATGTTCACTGCCCCAGTAGAAAAAAAAAGATATCACAGCAATGTTCCCTGCATAAATGATTTTTACCCACACGCCGACTGAAGGAGAAAATAAAAGTTTGATGATCAACTCTTCTCGGATAGCACGGGAATGGCTATTGATACATCATCACACACCTCGCCCTTCCAAGGAAATGAGTTCTCGTGCTGATGTTATGTCTTGTGATGGTGCGGGACTCGTTAACGAACGAATTAAGTTCAAACGTCGGTTTCAGATTCATCGGTTCACGCATGTTTTCTGCGCACTGCATTGGATACGTCAACGGTCTAGCAGTCGCTCATAGTTGTTCAAGCATTCAACCTGACAATTTTGTGTTACTTGTTTTTTTTTCCTTTCCTTCAAAAATAGCAATCTGTCATATTTTAAAAGAGGAATACAATGTCAGAAACAAGTGTTAAGATAGAAACATACAATTTTAATGTAGGATGTGCATACTTACCAAATTGGTGGAATGCAACACCTTAAAAATTTTAGAAGTAGCCAGTACACTGGAAAAGTCCGTTCACCTCTGTTGTAGAAGATATTTAAATTGATAAAAGTAATTAATTTTAGACTAATACTATTGTCATTAACTTATGAATGATAACTATTTTTTTAATCCTTGAAATTGAAATCAAAATATAAATTAAATTTTAAAAAGTGCATTTCAACTGGATGCAAATTAATTCAAATTTGAAAATTGGGAAAATCTTTGAATTATATATATATATATAATATATATATATATATATATATAACAAAGAAAAAACGACTCTAACACTTACCAATTTTGAATTCATACATGTAATTTATAATTATGAATAGCTATAATACAAAAATATGTACTGAAAATATCCGATTTTTTTAGAATAAGTAAATGTAAAAAAAAAAATAATAATAATAATAAGTGCTTATTTTAGGAAATTATTTTATTTTACAATCCATTAAACTATGTTTGGTTGAAATAGTTAAAAGAATATTTTTTAAAGAATAGAATTTAAAAAGAAAATTCATTGTCAAAAGTTTGAAAATTTGAGGACAAAAGAAATGCCATCATTTAAATTTTTATCATCAGTCTTAATATTTTTATTCCACCGTTTAGAGTCATTCATCGATTTGTGCATCTTTTATCGAACGAGTCCTCCCTAAGAAACACCTGCAAACTCCTGAGAAAGCGTCTTAAGTTTGAACAGGTAAGTCAGTTAAAAGATTACTTCAAAGCACACATGACATTCTACACTTTACATTAAGGAAAAAAATTAGGATTATTTTTCCAGACCAAAAAATGCTCCGAAACGATTATCATACTTTAAATTCTTTTAAAATGGAGGAATAAGGAAATTGTTTGAGAAGAGGACAGATCTCTCTCTCTCTCTCTCTCTCTTTATAAGACTTTTACAAAGGCTGATCTATATGAAATATCTTTTATTTTTTTCTTAGTGTAAATTATATTAAAAACAAGTACTATAAAAAAATTTAAGTCAATTCCTACTTAGATCAACATAAAAAGTTTATTTTAGTTGCTTTTTGAAATAGGTACAATTAATATAAATATGTACATACGTATGACAGAATCACAACATTAAGTGGCAATTAATTTTCATTAATTATTATTAAAGTATCCTACTGTCATCCAAAACAACCATGCTTACAAAATTTCAGTTCAACTGAATGCTTTAAAATGTGAGGGAAAAAATCTTTTAAAGTTTCGACCCAAATCGCTAAAAATGAAGCCAACGGGGTTGTTTCTGTAATTCTTTAAAAATTAATTTTAGTCAATAATTTTAATTAATTAGAATTAAATTATCGTATTGTTACACAAAACGATAGTGTATAGAAAATTTCAGTTCAAATGAGAGCTTTAAAATGTGAGAAAATAAAAATTATAGTTAAAATACTTAAAAACAACCTTTTATATTTAATCGAAGAAGTTGTGTAAATTAATCTTTTAGTCGCCAAATCTGGAACTAGTCACCAAATATGGAAATGGGATCTGAATTTAGTCACAGATGTGAGATGGGATCCGAAAACGGGAAATCTTTAATCCTGATGATCCTGATCAGGACAAGGGAACAAAATTATTAAATTATTGTATTGTCATTGGTCCTGGACAAGTGAGAAAATTTCGAATTAATCTCACTTTACAAAGTGGGTAAAAATGGAGTTCAAAGATTCCGTTACATACAAGTGAAGCTTATAAAAGGGTATTAAAAACCTTTTCAAGTTTTGACACAAGTCGCCCAAATGGTCGCTAATTCGCCAAAAATAATGCAAAAGTAGCTGTATTTGAAATTCTTTGAATAATTAGTTTTAATCAATTAATTTTTATTAATTATAATTAGATCACTATATTGTCAACCAAAATAATCGTGTACATGATTTTTCAGCTCAATTGATTGCTTTAAAATGGATTTTATTAACGATTGAAAACATGAACAAGATAAAAATAGAGAGAATGTGAACTAAAATAGTAGGAACTGAAAAAATATATAAATTGTATTTTGTCCTCGTTTTACTCTCCAACTATTTTTGTTTTCTTTCTGTACTTATCTTTATTTATTGATTGATTTTTATGGGCATAAGTGTGGATGGTCGTCAGTCACATAGGTCATGAGTCAAAGATAAGTTGTTTCCTTTGCTTATGTAGTTTCAGGTTTCATCAGCAGTTTTATCTGATTTGTTTATTTTAGTGAAAGGCTGTGTGTTTCGGCGAAGTTGAAGTAGCCGCTTAAGCCATCTCATTGAAAGGAAAATCTTGAATAGTTTTTTAAACTATTCTAGTTAACTTTAGTTCTTCAGAAAATATTGCTGATAATTACTTTTATAAAGAGTTATGCAATTATTCTATTTCATATTCTAGTTCAAATCTGTGGGCTCAGAAGCTTAGAGGTAGCGAGACGGTTTCGTAAGCCCAAGGTTGCAAATTCGATCTTGGCTGGAGTCGATAGATGTTCTGTTTGCGAAAATCGTAGGCACGCATGTCATACGATTAAGTGGAATGTAAAAGATTCCTTCAGCATCAATTTGGCTCTGGTACTCTCAGCAAAATTAAATCATGGCAATATTTAGCATTCGAGAGCCTGAATTAAAATGAATTCAAGCGACAAAATTTGATAGCGAGAGCCACCAATAGATGGTGCCACAATGAAATGGCTCTCATATTTCGGGACTTAAATCTAGGTTTAGTTTAAGTGGAAATTCAGTTTCTGTGTTTATTATTTAAAGTTAATTCGCTGTTACTAATGCCACCTGTCTGGCGATGTCAGATCCAGGCCCACGAAATTCATCGTGACAAAGGGCTAAGTATACGCCTGTCGTTAGCCATAGCTTTGAGCACCATACAGGTGACAGTATATTTGGCACAGTTCCATCCCAATTTTGAGGGATAACATCCTAGAGGTGGTCAGGGGCCTCCCACCTCTTTTCCCCATCCACCAACCTCACGAAAGGACTGGCGGCTCGACAGCTGTTTAGAGTACCCCTCGCCGCACAGGCACTATATATTTACAAACATCCTTGCCTTCTCCGGGATTCGAACCCAGGCCCTACGGCACAGCAGTCAGCGTCGCTAACCACCATACCGGAGGAGTGCAATGCTAAATCAATTATTCTATCAATTTCCTTTGGATTTTCATTCTTTTTTTAATTTTTTCATTAAGTTGATTTTAATAATGACAAAAAAAATATTTTATTATGAATTCAAATACGAAAATTTTAATTTGTTATTGCTTACCGTTTATATAAACAATGAAAAAAATGTGTACAACTATGAGTATTTGTGAATTTCGAAACCAGCTCGTGACCATGACAACTCGGTTACTGCTGCCGCTCGATTCGATTGAGATTGTAAACCTTACAATTTTATTAATTTCGCATTTTGTTTACGTAATAAAAAACATTTAATTTCATAACTTGAACATTTAATTTTTGGCCAAGTAAGTATAAATTTTTAAAAAAACTTCAATTTTAGAACACTTTTTAGATTGAAAAACGTCTCAATATGCAAAAAATGTATATTTAAAACACATAATTGTGATTATTGTACGGTATTCTAAAAATTAGAAAATTTCCATGGAATATATATGTTACCGTTAAAGTGTATAATTCAGTTATTTTATAGAATAACTATACAAGTCAGTTAAGATATATAATAGATGAAAAATTCCATACTTTACCTAGTTATTCTACGAAATAACTAAGAATAGACGACTAAAGTGTAAAATAAACAATTTTAAAGATATTTTATAAATTTATTGATCATAAATAGCTAAATTCTCTCCAAAAATACATTTTAGCTATTTTGCGATGAATAATTGATAAACAATAAGGGAAAGCAGCTAATATAATTTATTATTGCTATATTGCGTACATTAGTACATTAAAATACCTCTTATCCTTAAAGTCATTTCAAAAATGAATAACATAGCAACACATCAGAATAGAAAAATTGAAAATTTGTTCATAAACTTTTGGTACGGAATGGACCACGTTTATATTATTTTTTGTCAATTTTTACCTATTTTTTTCCTATTTTAGTAATAATAATTTCTTTTTCTCTTCTTAATTTTAGTATATTTTTTTTTTAAAAAATGTACTAAAAAATCTAAAAACAACAAAAAAATCCACATATCTCCAATTTTTTTAAAAAAAAGTTGTCTCAAGTTCTCGGTTACCTAAAGCATGAGATATAGTTTTACCACAGTTGCACATCACAATAAAGTACAGTTACAATCAAAAATGAGCATAAAGTGATTCAACATTTTAATTCACTAGAACGCTAAATCAATGAGAGCCCTGAGCTTGTTTCTTTGCAACGAAAAAGTTTCATTATGGGAGGGGGTGGGGGGTAGAAAACAATTACATTTGTGTGAAATATGTTGTTTATGTCCAGTTTATTCCGTTGTTTTGTTTTCGTTGTTGTAGCAGCAGAAAACTCCCCATTCCATAGAAATGTCAACAGGGGTTTAATTACTGTAGTGGCAATATCAGGGTATTCTGCAACGACTTTAATCCAGAATACTGGAAGAGCTGTTATCTCGAACGTACTTTTAAGGCATTTGAAACCTCTCTAGCAATCGATCCTCCTGTACAGACATGCTAGATTCGAGATAATACATCACCCTTGAGAGAAATACACCACAGTAAGTAAAATAGAAATAATTTAATGTTCTCTGGGCGGCCCAGTACCATTTGATCCACTGACTGATAATGGTCTGCGATCCGGGAGTTGGGACCACTGCTATAAAGTGAGAACTTCGACGTCTCAATTGAAATCCGTCTATTTATTCAAAGTTCTTATACATTAGTGTTTATTCACAGATCAAGAGAATAAAAAGTTGTTTTTCTCCCTTATTATTCTTTTGTACGTTCCTTTTTATTTCCTCGGATTCCCTTCCTACGTCTGAATAAAGTGAAATCTTCACAAACAAGAATTTTATGAAATCAATCGTTCATGAACATTAACCGAAACCTTTCCCTGATTCATTTCAGGAAGTTCATTGATCCACAGAATAAAAAGTTTGCAGAAAATACATCATTTCAAGAATTACATTCCACTTGGACAATACAGTGGTTTATCCCATCTACTTGATGACCCAGATCAATGGCTTTTGCCTGGATTAGTTAGTGCTGCCAGAGAATCAACATTGAGTTAAATAACAACAATCCATGTGAGATTACGACAGACATATCCGTAAGAAGAGTGCAACGAAATTTAATGTTGTGGGGATATGACAGAAGTTTAGTGGCTTCATTAACGACAAGTCATAGGCTCAAGTACCTCTGATGGTTCGTGAACATATTGATTGGGCCAAAGATGACTAGAAGGATGATGAGAAGGACATAAATGATGCTTGTTTAGATTAATTTCAATTTAACTTAATGATAGGGTTGTTCCAGAGAAGCACAAAACTCACGAAGCCATGGGCTTTGTAAACAAGGCCTTGTTCAAGCTGGTGATAACTCCACTATCTGTTTCAGGTCAAATTGAACCAATCATTGGCGATGGAATTTTCCATCTTCTAGTGATTGATTTAACCACTTACATTGCCAGAAATGTATTCTATCAAAAATATTCGTGACATGATCGAAAGGTTGTTCCAGTAATCAAAAGTCAGCACAAACTCCTGCACAGGTAAAATTGATGGACAGCTGTAGAAGTATGACACCATGTTACAACACAAGACTTTCAACAACTTGTTGATTCAATGCTAAAACGAGTTGATGCTCTTCGCCACACAAAAGATGTTCGTAATCAATATTAGGAGGTATTCCATGACTTTTGAGATTCCGTGTACTTTTTGTAAAATCATACAATAACTTCTACATTGCTAGCCGCAAAATGCACCACCAAGAAGGACTAGAGATATCACAGAGAAAATTATTCGGCAGATAACATGTTGTACAAAGATCAAACGATTAAAGTTACAGCCCCTTGTGACGTGTGGAGGATGACAAGATCAGTAGTTAATGTAGCCGACATTGTTGTTGTAAATGCTGCCACACGCCTCGTCATAGAATCAAAGAGGCTTTGTATGTATCCTTGGGGTACAATAGTCCATGCGGTTTCCTCATATTGCCAAAATTGATCTGGTGTAGCAGCGGGTGGTGTATCCAGGGTCGGTCGTTGTGCAGACATGGGCCACACATTTTTAATTGGCGATATATCGGGAGAAGAAGCAGGTCAAGGAAGCAATTCAATCTGATGGGAAAAGAAGAACGCTTGAACCTTGCGTACCACGTCTGGTTATGAATAATCCTGTTGAAATATGGCAGATGGCAAGTGCTGAATGGATAGCAGGACCACGGGCTCCCACATTCACTGGCTGTTCAGTGTGCCTGCAATGCGTACTAGAAGGGTGTGGCAGTAAAACCCAATACCACTCCAAACCTTGATACCGGGTGCAGGACCAATGTGGCGATGCATAACTCAACAGTTCAGCATCCTCTCATCATGGTACCTCCAAACTCGAATCTGACTATCATGATGTTGCAAGCAGAAGCGGGATTCTTTAGTAAACACAATGCCATCCCATTCGGTTGTCCATGTGCGCCGTTCATCGCACCATTGGCGGCTCAAACGCCTGTGGTTTCCAGTCAAGGGTAAACGAAGCAATGGAGGCCTTTTGGACATTCCACTCTGCTAAAAACGGCGTCGAATGGTACAAGCCGGACACCGAATGATGCGTAACAGACTGATTCTGTTGTGCTATGGTTCGTAATGGGGATGCTCAATCCGTCACTGCTACACCTCTCATCACGGGCAGGGGTGGAACGAGATGAGTACAATCGGTCCCGTCAATCCGTCGCTTCCTCCTACATCCAGCAATAATAGATCCACATTACAGTTGCTTGGTTTTGTCCAATACGTCGACCGATTTCTCTGAAGGATAATGCGCAATCCCTTTAAGCTACTATTTTTCTTCGGTTGAATTCAGAAGCACAATCAAAAGAAACTCGATGCCTTCCATAATAAACAGGTATAATAAACAGATTACGCCAAAAAAAAGTGCCCGAAAAAACAAATGTTGTACGTCAAATCTCCAATTTGTTCTTTCTATATATTGCGCTTGAGGGTGGCGCTACGGTCGCCCGTTATGTGCGTCTGAGCTATCATGCTAATGATTCGCATATTTCATCGCCGCCAACGCATGATGTAAATTTCTCATGCTTTGCATGTTTCCTTACCTCAGGGTTTTGCATTTTGTGTGGCCAGCAGTGCATTTTAACATATAGTTTCTTACCGATGTGACTATTTTAATAATCATAATTCTTATGATTATTGCCACTATTTAATAAAAAAACCCATAACAAACAGTTATTTATTTCTGAAAACTGCATGTTTGAAGATTTATGCAAGATAATCTATTTCTATTTTTATTAATGAGATGAGACACACAAAATGAAATCATATTCCGGACAAAATATTTTCATATGTATTTAATATTATTAGAATTTCAGAACTCTTAGAAATTAAATAGCTACAAAAAGCATTTAAAAATACAAGAATGTTGAGATAATTATATCACGAATAAAAAATACACACACACATTCCAGTATGTCAAGTGAGTGAGTGAGTGCATATTAACGTCGCACACACACAAACACACTTTTCAACTAGTCGAGGGCTTTAGGCGACGGACCGTAATTTCGAATCATGGTTAAGTGACTAGAATGATACCTGAAATGGCACCCTCTTTTCCTAACTACCGCACCACACCAATGGGGGGACATTTGACCTCTCGACAGATTTAACGCGCATCGGTCCCCTACACGGCTTCAGCATGTCAAGAATATTTCCTCTGTAAGCAAATACGAATAAAGATATTGTAACTAAATAAAATAATTTGTTTGTTGTAACGTTTTTATTTGATAAATGGTATTTGTTCTTGTTCCTATCATTCCAAATCGTTTTTTTTTTTTTTAATTTTTTTTTATGACGAATATTTTATAATACCAATTTAAAGTTAGAGAGAATAACAGTTTCAATCATAGTTCAACAGATGGCAGCACTACAAATTTAGTTTTAAAAAAATCTTTGTGTTGGTACTTCAAAAACCATCAATAGAGTTATTTTTGCTTTCGGGCAAATATTACACTATATAAAACAATAACTTTCCACCTCTTTTTCACACAAATAAATTTCATATAAATAAAATATCTTCTTGTAAATCCATTGAAACTACAAAATATACGTATTGAGTTTCAGAGAATCATTTCCATTTTGGCATACTTCTTTAATACGAAAGCCTCTATTACTATCTTAATATATGTTTTGAGTGTGAGTATATCTTGCTTTAAATTAATTCATTTGAATTTAAATTTACGGATAATTTTGAGTTCTAATCTTTCATTTGCAAATCACTAAGAATTTATTATGAATTTTTTTAATAAACTGAAAAGAAGTTTATGTATTTTGTTGGATTAAATTTTTTTTTCTTTCCTTTTTAGTTTTATCAAACAAACACATATTTCTTCATTTGTTGTATTTAACTGAGAAAGCATGTAAAAGAAAGAAACCATTACTCTGTTAACAAAGAAAAATTCATTTGACGTAATAATACTAATATATTCTTTATTACTCAGAAATCACATTCAAAGTGATACAACACTTTTTTCTTATTATTAAAAGTATGAGAAACATCTACAAGATGAAACATTTTCAATTTCCGCTTTTAACTGATTGTTAATTACTGAATTATCACATATTTTATTTGAGCCGATTGCAAATCTGATATAGTGACATGAATTAAAATGCACTTCACATTGATAAATAATTGAATTGAATTTGTAGCTCAAAAATTACCATTAAAAACTCGCAAGATTACATTTTTGTTTTTCTTTTCCAGAACGAAGAACTAGACGAGGAGATTCTAGCGGAAGGACTGGACGACAATCTAGAAGTGGAGAAACTTAGATTTGAGCTCGACCAAACCAAAGAACGTAAGTATCATACTTTTGCCTTTGTTTTTCATACAAGTGTTTTTGGACTTGGTTTAAAGCAATATATATATATATATATATATATATATATATATATATAATATATATATATATATATATATATACATATACTGTTGTTCGTAAAAAATGGAACAGCATGAAGGAATCATCAGAATTAAATGAAATTTAATGCACAAACGACTTGTATTAGTACAAATAAATGACGAAATTTTCAAAGCAAAAAACAATATTAAGGATTCGAAAGCAGCATTTGGAGTAGCCGCCTCGCGCTGCAATATGTGCTGACAGATTTTGAATGTCTGCTTGTGGAAGAGAATTAATTCCATATTGCTTGTATGCGCAGCAAAAGTTCGTCTTTTGAAGCTGTAGAACGAGAATCATGAGCGAGAGGCCGAACAACCAAATCCCACACGTGCTCATTAAAAGAAATAACCAGCGAATAAGCAGGCCAAGGAAGAAGTTGCATGTGTTGGACGAACAGAAGTCTCGAACAGTCTTTGCAACATGGGGACGTGCATTATCCTGCTGAAGATAGCTCCAGGAATGCCTTGAAGGAAGGGAATGACTTCAGGCTGTAGCACTTCAAGGACGTTGCTATTGAGATTATTCTCAATTCGTAACCAAATGGATTGTCGATGATACGAAATTGTATCTCAAACCAAAACTCCAGAAGTTAGCACTATGTCATTTAATAACGCACTCTGGAAGCGTCGTTCACCGGCATAGCGTCTAACACGAATACGGTCACCATGGTCCCACAAGTTGAAGCGTGATTCTTCTAAAAAGACAACTTGGAGCCAATCAGTTTGACAGGCTCTGCGCTCATTTGCCCATCGCAGACGCAGCCGTCGATGGTTTGCGTTGAGGATCCTGTACATAGGCACCCTTGCACGCAATCCACGGTGTAGTAGATGTCGACAAATTGACGAATCTGACATTAGTACATCTGTGGCAATAGACCAACGTACTGAAAACTGCCTGAAGGAAGCTTTACGATCATTCACCACCATGTGGAGTAGGTGTCGATCGTCACGCGCTGACGTCATCTTCCGTCGTCTACTGCCAGTTTTTCGAGTTGCTCATAGTTCGTCCGTCCACAGCTTCCACACTCGTATCACTGTGGAACGGTTCCGCTGCTCATGAGCTCCTATTGCGTGATAGAAAACCCCTTCTTCTCGAAAGCCAATATTCCTACTGCGCTCAAACTCCGTAAGTTTTTAGAATTTCTCCTTATTTCGTAATGGAATAACTCACTAAAGGTTTAGCACTAACAAATAATCTCTAACTATTTTCAATGTCCCACTACAGCCCTCGATTGATGCGCTTTCAGCATCAGATCAGGGGGCGCTGCGCACGCTAAGCATGCTAGTTGGCTCTGAAACTTTACTTTTTTACGTAATATTCTGTAATTGAGATTTGCTGCAAAGTTCATTTAAGACGATGGTGGACCTTCACAATGTCAAATTTTGGTCAAAATTGCAATTTTAATTTTTTAAGCTAATAATGTTCCTTATATTTCACAGAACAGTTCTGTCAAAGAATTTTGTCTTTCTGATTAATGATTACAGAATTATTTTTTTATTTTACTCAAATGAAATTTTAAAATGCACTTGTCTAGTTAGTAAACTTTCCCTTTTCATCGTTACGTAAGATACTCCTTGAATTTCAAATTACGTCATATCTCTAAATTTTCCCAATTTAAAGAAGATGATATAATTCACAAATTGGTGCATTAGTTTTCTAAAATATTTAACGAATCATGTTTTGTACTGTTTTGAATACCTCGGATGTGTGATAATTGGTGAAATATTTCATATAGTATAGAAAATTTATCTTTTTCTTCATGAAATTTTATTCTCAATTTAAAATCCAAGCACAGATATATTGTGTTGTAGTTCATCTACAGATGAAACAAAAATTATGTACAGATCTTAAAATCTAATGCGCAAGAAGCATTTTTAAAAAAAAAAATTTAAAAATTTAAAAATAAAAAAAAATTTAAAAGTCATTTTATAGTAGTTTTTTTAAAAAATATATTTAAATTGTGAAATATAATAATCATTTACTGTATTCATTCTATTTTCAGCTAATTAATCTAACAATTTAAGAATTTAGTTTAAATGGTCCATCGTCCTCTTAATTCTGAGATGATTCCTTCACGGTGTTGGATTTTTTACAAACAGCAGTGTATACATATATCGATTTACGCTACCTCGACTTTCGCGCACCCGAAGTTACGCAATTTTCAAATCTCTCCGATTCATCTTTTCCCCCTGTCTATTTGACGACTTGTATGTTCGTCATTTCATACTTGAAATAGAACGTTATTGCCAATCCAAACAGATTGCATTTTACGTGATTCTAATATTCGAAAAAAGCGACTGGCCCTTCCTCTGCAACTTTAACTAATTCTGATTCACGTGAAAGTTTAATTTTTTGCCAACCAATACAACCAGTTTGCTTGAACCGATGGACCAGGGAGTCTTTAAAACATTCAAAGCTTATTATACGAAATGATCATTTGCACATCTGCATGAAACTATGAAACAAAACAACGAGTTCTCTGTTAAAGGTTTTTGGAAACTCTGTTCAATGTTTTTAGATGCAGTGAGAATTATTGGACAATCTTCGAATGCAGTTTCACAAAAAACTTAAAATGGCGTCCTGAAAAAACTGTCCCCCCCACCCCCACCATTGAAACTCAGGCGAAATCAGTTCAAGAGCCTGATGAAATTGGTAGTGTGATTGGAGAATTTGTCGATTATGATAGGCACATAAATTAAGAGGTGGATGGTGATGACGTTCAAAAATTGCTGGATTCCCTCAATCTAGTGCTCACAATGGGTGAGCAAGAGCAAAACATTGAAGAAGAATCTTTTGACTCAGTTCAATCAAAAGATCAAATGGGGTTGGGAATTTCACAGAAGGCCTCAATATAATTGAAAAAGATTACGAAATTTAGAAATATAGATTCCTACGAAGAGTGTGTTTTTTCAACAAAATAAGGTATAAGAAAAACTTATTAGCATGCTACGAGAAACTTTTATGGGACAAAAGTCTTTGAGTCGGCAGATTACTTTGAAAGATGTTATGAAATTTTTTACATCAAAATAACTTTGACTTGTGGTTTTGTATTTATGTTATCTAACATTCTATTAAAATTTGTTTTTCTAAATTATTATTCTTTTTTGTCACCGGCACCAACTAAATTTAAATTATATGTATTGATATGAGAATTATACCCCTACTTATATGAATTTAACTTACGCGGTTTTCGTTCTGTCCCACCTATCACGTATGTTCGGGGTATTGCACTCATGTCCATAAATTAAGAATAATTCAGAATCACAAAGAAATTGAACTCTAAAATAAAAATTTCACCTGTAGAATTATCACACACATCTTGAAGAAGAATATGCAAATTAGAGGAAACCACCAGATGGCGCGGATAGTACGTCACAATGACGAGTGTGTAAGGGAGGGGTATGTAAGGAATGGTGGCAAAGAAGTAAAATTGTTCACAAGCGCTTTAAAAGCCTTTCAGTGCAATAACCGCATAGTTATGGCACAAAGGAAGCATTTGGATGTTTTTTACGTGGTAGAATTATCGGACGACTGGAATGTGGACGTACCCAGCTGGAAGTATCCGAGGAACTTGGAATCGCCCAGAGTGTCATCTCCAGGCTTTGGCAACGATTCCAAGATGATGGTAATGTGAGTAGATGTTACAGCACAGGTCACCCCGATTTACAACGCCGAATGAGGACCGGTATTTGGCAGTTACTGCCAAATGAAACAGACGGAGCACAGCATCAGACCTATCTCGTCAGCTCTCTTCAGCTACCGGTACGACAGTTTCAAGGCAGACCGTGTACAGCCGCTTAGGGCACATTGGTCTATATGCTCGTAGGCCTGTCAGATGTGTTCCCTTACCGCAACTCACTATCGCCTGCGATTAACCTGGAGTAGAGAGCATGCATTGTCGACACCGCAACAGTGGTCTTGTGTGATGTTTTCCGACGAGTCCAGGTTTAGTTTGCAGTCTGATTCTCGCCGGACTTTCATATGGAGAGCGCCAGGTACCCGTTACCACCAAGAGAACTCCATTGAACGACACCGTTACGGTGGTGCAGGATGGCTCGTTTGGAGAGGAATATATTCTTGGTTCCAGAACTGACCTGCATGTTCAGAGTGTAACGATGACAGGCCACATCTATCGGGATGTCATTCTGGAACAACATGTACGTTTGTTTCGGGGCGCCATGGGTGCTGAATTTCTGTTTATGGATGACAACGCCCGTCCTCACCGTGCAAACATTGTAGACGAATGCTTCAGTCGGAGGATATCACCCGTATGGATTGGCCAGCATACTCACCGGACTTGAATCCAATAGAGCATGTGTGGATATGCTTGCCGACGAATTGCAGCCCGTCAACCCCCTCCCACCTGTCTACCGGAACTTCGGAGGGCATTGCTTGATGAGTGGTGAAATATTCCCTAAGATCAGATTGATAATTTTATACTCAGCATGCGTAGGCGTTGTAAGGCCTGTATTGCATCGTCCGGGAGACATACTCCGTATTAACCATCAACTAACCATGTTATACTGTTTTTTGTAAATAGGTTCTTTTTTGAAATTTGCTCCAGGAGTAAAAATCGCAATTTTTATTAATTATGTCAAACATATAGCATCTTTTTTGCTCTTTACCTTTTGTTAAATAAATAGACTTTACAAATAAGTCAAATTTGTTTTGC
>BMAO01011615.1:0-28957 GCA_019973975.1 Trichonephila clavata | reverse complement strand
GATTATTTACTCCTTTTTTATTTATGAAGATTATATAAAAAGAAATGTATATTTTTTAAAAAGTTTTCCTTTTATAATTTGGCATCATGGGAGCCGAGTGATCCTAATCACGAATGTTGTGAATGACGATGCCCGAGTCTTGATTCCACTAAAAACCGATCGAGTGAAATAAAATAAGTTACATTACCTCACGTGGTGAGGAAATTAGTAGACTGAATTATCATTTCAGGTGTCACAAGCGTCACACACACATTTGACACCAATTTAAAATCCTGAGGTCCGTTTCTAAAAGTTTAAGTAGCGCTCAAGCAGCGTTTTCCAACCAGAGTCCATAGAAACTTTGAAGGGTACATAATATTGAAGAAAGGGTTTCGGAATAAAATGTTATTCATAATATATATTGATAAATAATGTTATAGAAAAGTAAAAAAATTCGCGGTCAGAAGACATTCGTATTTTCTAGAACCATCTTAAAATGGCGTAAAAAATTCAATTCGTAGAAAACTATCGAAGAAAAATGTTATTCAAGCACCAACTAATCTAGAAAATTTAATCTCTTTGAAATAATCGTTTCATTTTACAGTGGGTAATCAGTAGAATTGTGGTGAAATTTGTTATTTGTGTTGCTAAACGCCACTATTATCTGTTTGGACTAGTATAAGCAGGGGTGGTTTCTGGGTTGAGCAGTGATGATGCTGAATCCCTTTCAAGATATAAAATAAAAAATATTAATTTTCACAATAAACTATTTAATTATTTTTAACACTTATATTGCAATTCTTTTTTCAAAATTTATAATTCACATTTTTTATATTACATTTGAATTGTGTTTCATTATTTTCAATAACCTACAAATGAATATTTCACTTAGAATTGTTTAATTACTAACTCTTAGTAACTTGCAAATAAATAACCTACTTATGTATATATGAGAGTCCACATACATTAAATTAGAGTCTACAACAAAGAAAGGTTGAAACCGTTGCTGTAAAGCGACAATGAATTTAATCTAACCTTGCAGCTTGCACATATATTTAAACAAGCATGAATGTTTCTCAACTGATAGGATGTGGTTTGTTTTGAAATAAATATTTATTAGTATTAATGTATACATGTGGTTTCCGAGGTGGGGTTTATTTAATAGTTTAACAACCCCAAGCCTCTTTGAAGTTCAATTGAAAGTATTTTGAAGTTTTCACAGGAATCATGGAAAGACTTTAAGTGAGAGGATACTATGGGTACCATAATAAAATTGATATAAAAATATGAAACTATGTTTTTTACTAGAAATCACGAAGTTCATTGATTTTACTTCTAATTCTTCATTTTCATAGTCAGAAATAAAAAAAAAGAGATAATTATATTTTCTTTAGTAGCGAACATTTACTCACACGTAAGTATTTTAAAGGTTTTGAAAGTTTTTTTTTTTACTTAATTCAACGCGCACACACAGTTATATCATGATTTCATTCTTATTGACGCGATTACCATTAAGAATCTATTCGGCAAAAAATAGCTTTATATAACTCATCGCAGCTATCTGACATTCTCTTGTATAAACTGTGGTAATATTTCTTATAATGTAATTAAATTTGTATGAATTCATTCAAAAAAGTTTCCACTTTATTATAAGTAAATTATCAATTCATTAAAAGAAATCGTAAGGTAGCAAACCATTTAATTTTTAAGAAATCAAATTTTAAATTAAAATTCAATTTAATTTTTTTCAGACACATTTTTAAGAAACATTATACTCAAAACATTTATCACATTCTGTATTCTATAAACTTGAAACATTATCCCCTCTCTCCCCTCCACGAGGATATTCTTTCAATTTCAATGAAGTAGCTATCAAGGAGAGAACAAGTCTTCGAAGCATACTCGAATAAAAAGAAATAATTCCAAATAACGCAAAACTATTCTTAGTAAAATATAATCCCAATGTGGGATTTTAAGCAAAAACGGTTGATACGAGTTTTCTCTTATTAAATAGTGAAAACAGTTTTCACAAATTTAAGAATTAAGTATTCTTAATTTAAGATAGTTTTTCTTGTTAAAAATCGGATGAAATTATTAGCACTTTTTATTCTCATCTATTTGTCAACAGAAGTTTGGTAAAAAAATTTATATCATTATCAGTTGTTTTTTTTCCTCTCAGTTTCAGATTAAAACAGCGCTTCTCAAACTGTGGGGCGTGCCCCCCTAGGAGGGCAAGATAAACTTATGAGGGGGGCACGAGCATATCGAAAAGTCAAAATAAAAGATTTAAATAACTATCAGTTTACTGAAAGGAAGCAAAACAAAATACACATTCTGACATAATAAAGAATATAATACACATTCTGACATAATAAAGAATATAATACACATTCACACTGATATAATCTACTTATAATCGTGTCAGTACTGCAAAAGGTATTTGACAATTAATTCATTAATACTAAATTAAAAACAAGTTTAGTAATTACTAGTGACTCCCATGGACTTGTCATACACAAAATTCAATACTTATTTTTATAATTTGTATGGTTTGTAATTTAAAGTCGTATTGTAACTTAGCTTCAAAGTAAATTATTATTGCATTTAATACATTGTTATTGTATGAGGGCGCGAAAAAAATTGTGGCTGTGAAAATTGGGTCACAAGTATTGAAAGTTTGAGAAGCACTGGATTTAAATGAAAAGTTGCATCTAAATACATTTCTAATGCTTTAGAAAATGTTTGATATGTGTATCCAGGATTTTGTTAAGACCTTAAATTATCCTGAAATTTTATACCGTATACCAGCTGTTGCATTAGTATGAAAAACGGGGAAATTTCGTTTACTCCTTTATAAAGATTTTAGATATTTTCACTTTTTACATTAATTCATCATTACTGGACTTATCGAATATTTTTGGGAGATGTGTCACTGAAAAGTAAGCTGCCATTGATATTTAAAATTGAGACTAAAATAATTATGTACGTTTTTAACAAAAAAATACGATCTTATTAATGCCTTATGATTGAATTATTGTAATAAAAACATTCAGACGTTAAATAATTAATTAATATCTAAAATTAATATTAAGGTAACTAACTAGTATGTATACAAATATGAATGCTATAAATGATTACGATTTATACATATCATTAAAGTATTGTTATTCTAATATCACTTGTGATATATGAATAATGTGCTATAAATATAGTTACAATATTAATTTTTATAATAATTTTAATTTTAGTTCATAGAAATCGAAGAGTAAAAACTTTCTTTCCCTCCTTGTCAAAGATTTTCTTTCTAAGCAAGGGCTTAGCCAAAATTATAATTATTAAATACCATAAAATCTACTTTTTTTTTGTACAATGATTGAATAAAATTTTGTTTCGCAGCATATAACTTTAGTCAAAAATCTTTAAAAACTTGCGTAGTTTTTAGTTTTTGATCAAGAGGAAAATTATTAGCTGTCAAAAAAAATGTTGAAAACTAATGCAATAGTAAATTATATATTTCATGCAATAATAGAAGAAAAGGCAAAGCATGTAATATGAGCGATAAATAAGAAAATTTATTGGAACACTCAACTGAAAAGTAAATACAATACATATATTTCCCACTATCTAAGGAAAAAATTACTCATAAATAAAACACTCGAATATTTTTTTTTAAAAAAAATTGTTCACAATCATTGAAAGACAAAAAAAAATGTATTATAGTGCTCAAAAAATGGATCATATCTATAAAAGAAAAAAAATTGCAGTAAAGAATACAAAAGAAAGAAATCTCCCTTCAATACATTCCCTTTTCCACTCACTTTTAAGTCGTTTCAGGATATTATCAAAGGAGAAAATTCCACTCCAATAAATGTATAAATGAGGAGAGAAGCCATAAATAAAATCATAAGTGTTTGATGGAAGAAGGGGTTGAAAAAAATGTCATCGCTTTGATTGTTGGAAGTCCACCCAGTAAGATGACTTTGAGGCGACATTATCCTTTTCTTTAGGCGCAAAGCCAACCGAATAAAATTTACTTAAAAAAATTTATATAATGAACAGACTTTCTCTCTTTTCTTTTTGCATATTTTGGGCTGATGTGTTCAGTTCATATTGATTATACTTCTAAGGCAATGCTTCTCAGATTTTCAATATTTGCGACCCAATAACCTATAAAAAAATTTCCTAGCGCACCCCCCCCCCCCCTCCATACAATAAAAATGAATTGAATTAAATAATACTATATTTTAATGCTAAACCTACAACACGACTGTAATTTCTTAAATGCCGCCGGTGTATAAGTAAAAAAAAAGGCCCTCATTCCTAATATCATATTTTAAAGCAACATTTTTGTTTGTTAGCTCTCTCACACACACACAGAGATAACTTTTCCAATTCTTCTATATTAAAGAGATTTTCATGCATTAACGATAAAAATTGTGTATCCATTGACCAAATATTTCTAATTATAAATACGCAGAAGAATAAACGGGTCATGCTATGAAACCTCACTAATATTGGAAGTATCTGAAAAAGAGTCTGAATTTAAAACTTGTTGATTTCACATAGAACTATCAATAGTGCGTATTTTACAAACCCAAATTTTAGGCAAAATAATTACAACTGCATATCGCAATTATTAGTAATGTTTCCAATATATTTTTTTCACAAACTCAGCGTTGTTTAATGGATATTCCACAAATCAAAAAATATATATAATTCGTATATATATTTTCCCTTTCTTTTAAAATTTTTAAGATTATTTTAATTTTATAATCATACTATTTTCAAGCTTGAAAAATTCAAACTACCTATAAAAGCTTTCAAAATTATTTTCAAAGACATTTGCTTAGATAAAATGACACATTTTTAAAAAATTTATATCGAACAAAGTATACAAGCATCACATGGCCTCTCATTAATTCTTTGCGGAAATTATAAATTTTTATCAGTTTCTCTACAATTCTTTTTTCTTTTTTTGTATATTGATGTTATCCTATTTCTTCATATTATATTTGTATTAATTTGTTTTTTTTTTTATAATTTAAATTTCAACATATTTAGATCAACAGAAGTTTATAAAAATACTTTCAGGATCTGTGAAAATCTATCATGAATTCATCTGAGCATCGAAAATTTGACCATAATTCAAAAACACACACGCAAGAGGCTTATCACATTTGTAAGTAAGACATTACAATAAACAACAAATTAGTCGAACAGAATTGTAAGACATAATTTTCTAGTTTTTCAAGTAGTTATCAGATAAATTTAAGTCTAGAAAAAATATGAATATCTCGCTAGAAAAAAAGGTTTAAAAAGAATAACTTCCAAAGCCTCGGATGTATGCATTTAAAGCAAACATATTTATTTAAAAAAGAACGAAATTACATTTAAAAAATTGGCTTAAGCTCCAATTAAAAAAACAAAAGAAGTTAACAACCATTCTAAATGTTGTCCATGGCAAAATATAAAATAAAACTTCAAAGAAATAAATTAGGCAAACCTTGAGTGTATAAAATTTCCTTTTACCATTCAAAGCAATCATACTTATTTAAAAAAAGAACTTTTTACATTAAAAAATATTAATTAGCTGAAGTCCGAATATTACAAACAGAAAAGTTGGCGACAAATCGGAACGTTGTCATGGAAACTCTTTCAAAGGTTGCAGCCAAGGTCTCTCTGCCTTTTGGAAAGCAAGCATCGCTAAATGGTTTTCTTATCTGCCTCCTTCAGAGAAAAACCCACAAAAAGGAATAACCAGCTATCTGCATCACTTAGACGAGGACATAAACATTTTCCTTTTTTTTCACCCGGGAGTTTTGCGGAGATTAAATGAATTGCGATAAAAAAATTACTTTTTGTTGGTGAGCCCTTTTTTGTCATGAAACGTTTAAAAGTTAGTTTTGAGTTCAATTATTTTTTTAAGCTGAGAATCAGAAGATTTAAAATTTTCATTTTGAATATGTGTTTTATGGCATATCAAAATACAATTGTATCATTATATATGTAACTGAAGTTCATAAGTTTAATTCTTCCAAACGTATAATTTTCCATAAAATAAATTCTGATAGAGCTCTTAATATTTTTACAAATAGTAGACGTCAATCATATATCTTATTGGAACTCTTCCTATTTGATAGGCGAGTTGAGTGGCATAGATAGCAAGTAATATTATCCATGCCACATTTTTAACAATTATTTCTAATGACGTATATGCCTATGAACGTATATCTTTATAATCCTTCAGTTCCAGGGCTATATATGTTATCGAATTTATCAAATTTAAAGGTATGACCACTGTTGCCACTTAATAAAAATATCCTGCCGATTATCATAATACAACGAGTGATAACTGGACAATTTTTAGACATGCATTTCCTATTACTTTGGGGCCACAATAGCCAAGGTCATGGTCTGTGTTGTGAGTCGTAATTTCGAGTTTTGGTGCTCCTACAGACCTAATACCTTGAGAGATTTCTTCATAAGCTCAACAGCCTTTTGCCAAGGATGACTCACTGATCCTCCTCCAATTGACCCTATCACAGTCACGATGGCCTTCCCTCCATTGATTCCCATTAATTTGATATCATTTTCAACATCGACTAACCATCGAGTAGTTGGTCGTCCATCTACATTTGGTCCCTACAATTTTCGAAAAAATTACTTGTTGACGCCAGTTGAAGAGAATTCCTTTGCTCCGAGCCAACTGTTGCAACCTTTTGTATTCAGTTCGAAAAAAATAGCGATCCCATATAATTGGGATCCGTTTCGCTTATTAAAATTTGTTAAAATTTACAGTCCATTAATTATTTTGACCATTACTTTTTTGGTAGGAAAAGCATCGGAATATTTGTACAGATGGCCGAGCCACCTAATACGTGTCACAATATCAGTCCCACCACATTTCCTGTAGATTTCATGACTGTAAAAAATTCTCTACTCATTGTTCTCTTGAATAGGTCTAAAGATTTTCCTTAAGATTTTTCTTTCAAAAACGAGTAACTTTTCTTTTGTTTTATTGAGGTTTCAATATTCACTTCTATCCAGAGCAATAGGCTTGATTAAAGTTTTACATATGCTCAACTTGATGTTTATAGAAATAAACTTAGACTTGAACTGATTTCTGAGTCTATGAAAACTTCTGTTAGCCAAATAAGTTCTATTGTTTATTTCAGTTTTCAGATCGTTGCTATACGAGATCAGAGTACCTTAATTGACTGAGGTACATTAAATCTGACTCTTAATCCTTACATATTGGCATCGTGTGGAAGCTTGGAGAGTGAAGTGTCAACTCAAGTGCCATGTTCGTCACTGGACCAAGGTTCAAAATTACGAGGTCATTCGCTAGCTTTTGTGCTGCTTCAAAAAAGTGCGATTTCATTACTAAAACCAAACCAAATACTTTGGGTGATACTATTGCGCCATCCATTATTCAATGCATAGTTTTGAATCCTTAATCACTGTGCAAAAGAGAGATAGCATAATTTTTATCATAATCTTAATATTCGTCTGTACAACCCGACTTTTGGAATCAGTAAAATATACAACATTTAAGGATTCTATAGTTTCTGGTTCACTTGATAGTAAGCAAAAAAATGAAAAATTAATTAACAAATTTACGTGCTCTACCTAATCTCGCATCCTTTTTGATCCAATGAAAATCATTCAGGACCTTTGTATATAATGATATATTATAACGATATAAATTTAATGAAATTAACACTAATCAGTATGACTGGAGTTTGAAATTTAGGTTCAAAAATTGTCAAAATATTTTAAATAGATAAATTTTCAATTATATAAATTTCTAAAGTAGGAAAAATCAAAGCTTCATAGCTTAAACATAGTAAATATTACTGTTGTATTCTATTATTGTGCATGAAACTCTTTCATTCAATTATTACACGTCTCTGTTGCATTCAATTATTACGTGTCACTGTTGCATTCAATTATTGCGTGTCACTGTGGTATTCGATTATTGAACATGCCACTATTGAATTCGATTATTACACATGTCGCTGTTGTATTCGATTATTAACATGCCTGTTGTATTCGATTATTAACATGCACTGCTGTATTCGATTATTAACATGCCTGTGTATTCGATTATTAACATGCCTGTGTATTCGATTATTAACATGCCTGCTGTATTCGATTATTGAACATGCCTGCTGTATTCGATTATTACACATGTCGCTGTTGTATTCGATTATTACACATGTCGCTGTTGTATTCGATTATTACACATGTCGCTGTTGTATTCTATTATTTCAAATGTCGCTGTTGTATTCTATTATTTCAAATGTCGCTGTTGTATTCGATTATTTCAAATGTCGCTGTTGTATTCGATTATTTCAAATGTCGCTGTTGTATTCGATTATTTCAAATGTCGCTGTTGTATTCGATTATTTCAAATGTCGCTGTTGTATTCGATTATTTCAAATGTCGCTGTTGTATTCGATTATTTCAAATGTCGCTGTTGTATTCGATTATTTCAAATGTCGCTGTTGTATTCGATTATTTCAAATGTCGCTGTTGTATTCGATTATTTCAAATGTCGCTGTTGTATTCGATTATTTCAAATGTCGCTGTTGTATTCGATTATTTCAAAATGTCGCTGTTGTATTCGATTATTTCAAATGTCGCTGTTGTATTCGATTATTTCAAATGTCGCTGTTGTATTCGATTATTTCAAATGTCGCTGTTGTATTCGATTATTTCAAATGTCGCTGTTGTATTCGATTATTGAACATGTCGCTGTTGCATTCTATTATTGAACATGCCACTGTTGCATTCTATTATTGGACATGCCACTGTTGCATTCTATTATTGGACATGCCACTGATGTATTCTATTATTGAACATGACACTGTTGTATTAGATCAGAAGTTCCAAAACTTTTTGTCTCAGAGATCCTTTACCATGTTTTCGGTTTGTGGTAGCTTAAAAATGAATTTTTTTGCAAATTTATCAATTTAAATGTTTTTTGACAGTTGGTATAGATCTACTTCCTTTAAAAGATTTAAATTTCGAACTGTAGTGAAGTATAGTTTCAAAATCTGAATAATGGGCATTTAAATGTTGAAAGCAGATTTGAACGTCATTTTCCTGGCAGGCTGTCTTTAGCAAATTGAGAAAATCACGACGTCCAATATTATACTCCTTTAGCTTAATTCAGGCAAGAAAAGCTGAAATGATGGTCCTTACTTTAATAAATGCCTCACCTTGTAGAGGTGTGAGTTGTAAATTCCTTTAACATGTGTTTAAATCTTCAAATAATGACTTTTAAAATTAATAATAAATAAATTTAAAGTTTTTTAATGATCTCGAATTATATATATTCAAAGAAACTAAAATTAACTCTAAGCACATTAAAAAACTCAAAATAATTGAAGTTTCTTAAAAATAAGATAATTCTATATTTCCTTTCAATTTCTGCTCCCTTACTTAGAATTATTCGCCATTCAATGTCTTATGTAAATAAATACAAAATATTACAAATATTAAATAAATAAACAATACATAAAGGCAAAAGTTATAAATATCAAATGATGGAGAATTGTTAAGTATTTATTTTGATCAATACACGTAGTGCCGATTTAAGCTCAATTTGGGCCCAGGGCCCAGAAGATCTACAGGCTACCTTAGCACTCAGGATCGAAATTTATATCCAGCACCGGTTAAGTCCAGCTTATCCGGGCCCCTGGGCGCCCGCCCCAAGCACCCAGTGGATGAACTGGCACTGAATACATGTACTTACGTAAAAAGTCAACCTTTCCCTCACTTTCTAAGTATCAAGGGAACTAGCTCATATGACACATAGAAGAGATGCTTATCACATTTTATCAATACTAGAGAATTACATTAATAGCAGTAAGCCTCAGGTCAAAGGGCAGATACAGTGTATAAAGACTGAACAATTTCCTCCCCGTTTCCAGTAGCGATATGAATCAGTAGTGTAAAATGTTACTAATCTAAGATCTGGAAAAGAGCAGGAGCATGCTTTTCCTTGTGTTATGTTGTTCCTTCTAATAATAATACATTGAAAATCGATAAAAATAAAAATAAACGTGCTCTGCAAAGTCTGCTTTGTTTTCTTGTAGCTATTAATTGACCTAATACTTAATTTGGTAGTTAGTTAGGTTAATTGTTTTGCTGTTGAAAAAAAATTTTTTTATCAAAGCTGATCTGATTAGGTCATTATGAAAATATTGGTATCAATAAAATTAACATTTAACTGAAAGATAAACTATTTAAATTATAAGCAACTAAACAAAATCAGCTTACACGGTTAATTGTTTGTAAAATGAAAATGATTTTTCACAGATCAGCTCCGTATTTTAAAAAAATAGAAAATATTTGTAAAGTAATATTGTAACTTAAAATTTTTCCTCGGTATTTCAATGTTTTAAAATACATCTTTTAAACTAAAGAATGCAAAATTCGCATTAAAGTAAAATTGATTAAAGAATTGGGTGCTACTTTTTTCAATATAAAATAGATTTTTCCTGCTTGCCTCTATTAACACGTTACTATTAAATAAAGAATAAGTGAAGATTTTCTATTAAATTAATTTAAATATTTTTTCTAACAAAAACTCTCAAGCTGTCCATATTAATATATTTGTTAAATACTTTAATTCAACGAAACAATGATAACAAAACACATTTAAAAATTTTAAGAATATGTATATAACATAGTATGTTGGGGAAAAAACCCGTTATTTTATGTAAAAAAAGATTTTAAGAAGCATAAATACTGAATTATGTAAAATTAAATAATTTCATGCAAGGATAAAATGTCGTGATTACATACATTTACAAAAAAATTGAATTCGAAGTACCACAAGGCGAAATGAAATTCAAGCGAGATAAAAACTTCAATAATTCTTTTAGAAGTACAAATTTTTCGTATTATATTATAAAAACAAAACAAAAAAAAAACTAATACAATCAAACGATTACATACCAAAAAAAAAAAAACTTGTATCACTGAATGTTAAATTTGATGAGATAAATTGCTAAGCTTAAAGGGAAACAAAATTCTTGCACTTACTTCTTGCAAGCATCTTTTATCATTTTTTATATTTTAATATTTTATATTTTAATAATTATATTATATTGATTATTTGTAAAAAAAAAATATTTTGTTTACATCATGCAAAAAATGAATTTAAATTTAAAATGTAGGCAATTTAATATAAAAAAGGTTACATGACATCCTATTTTACCTATTTGAAAAAAAAATCCCATTTTTAAAGAGTCCACTCTTTTTTTAATTATAAATAGATATAAAACAAATATTCATATTCATTTAAAATACACGCAAAAGTAGCAAAAAAATCATGCATAAAATATAATGCATAACAAAGAATATTGTGAAAAATAAATTTCTAATGTGATTTTGGTAATCAGTGAAAAATTGTTGGCATCGGTAAAAAAAAATAAGCTTTATAATCTAATACTAAAGTTTATACTTATTTTAAAAGTAAAAATTATAAATATATTAATAAATATTTTTCTATTTTAACTATATGTTATATATAAAAGTATTCCCCAAATTAAGTTTTATTTTAATTAACTTTGTTTTAGATTTGTGATACATCCATTTTGGAACATTTCGCATTTCTTCTCATACATATAAATTTAATAATTTCTTTGCGTTTTGAAATTTTTTTTTTTTTGAAAATATCATGTATTAGATTCTTATAAAATTAATATTTTTTAGTTTTTATAATTTAATTAATAGCAAAAAATTCTACAGTTCCTATTTATTAATTGTTTTGGTATATAATAAAGTATTAAATTTACTTTTAACAGTATAATAATCATCTATATTTAATAGTATAAAAAATGAAAATATAATATTCAAGTAATATAAAAATATTCTAAATTAATCAGTTGAGTTTAAATTAAAAAACAAATTATAATCAAACAAAGCAACAAGAGTATGTATTAATTGTGGTAAAATCATTCTTTCATATTTTTTTTCAAATAAATCTATAATTATCGATAAAAATTAGGATAATATTGTGAAAACGTAGCTATTTACATGACTCTTAAACCGAATATCTTCATCATATCGCTACGTTTTCTTTACAAGACCATTAATCCCCAAATGTTTGATCGAATCTCAAGTAGGCGTTTCACCTACTTGGGGCGATCGCAATAAAATAATATTACAATCGAATCACCCACCCTTCCATAATATTTATAGAGAGGGGAAGAGTAATGAAGTGGGGAGGGCGATCGGGGAAGCTGAGATTAGTGAAGCTAAAAGCCGCAAATTATTCACTGAGCTGAGTTTCCCATATGGCATGGAAGGGCCGGTAATATCTAAATAGTAGACTTGCGAGAGTTTGGATTGAATAGTACAAAACATGAAAGGTGTAAAAGTGATTCAAAAACGTTCATACACAATGTAAAATTTTTATCCCCCCCCCTTTTTCAGGTTACTTTCGTACAAGGAGACCAAAACTCAGATTTTTCCTTCCAAATAAATACGGGAATGTGTTTGTGATTGTATCCCCCCCCCCCGTATTTGTGTGCTTCAAACTTAAAGACTAATAAACCTTTGCTTAGACTAATAAACTGAAGCTTATGCCCACGAAAAATAAATACAGATATTATATAAAGAAAGATAACCACATATTTGATTGGGGGAACATTTCCGGGAAGTGATACGTAGTAGGGTATATATTAAAAAATTTTTTAATATTTCTCATAAGTTATCTGTAGTGTATAGTTATACTTGTATATATTGAATAGTGTTGGTGTACAATTTTTATATTCTGCTTGAATGGAGTATTGTTGAAAAATATAAATTGAGATTTTTTTCCTATGTAATGCAGATAAAATTGAAGTTTTCTGAATTTTTTTACGACTTTTAACTTTAATTTGAGCTAATATAGATATTGCAATAAAATAAGCTTATTAATGAAATTAGAATGGTAAAATGTCGCTGCGCTCTCTTTAAAGCAGAAAATTGTTAGGAATACAATTCCTTTTAAGCGAAGAGAACATTACCAACTTTTTTAAGCGAATTTAGCTGATTGTAAGAAACGTTTAACTCAAAAGTCTTTCAGCATAACTGCAGCGAAATTCGTTCTAGTAGCTGCACTATAATGGGTAAGCTATCAGCTTATCTTATAAAATAAAGCGTTCGTGGGTGGCCAATATTCTAACGCGGCTATTTAAATCGTTCAATAAAAAATAGAATAAAAATTTTAGAATCTATCTTTTAAGACTTCCGAATGATGTTGCTTTGAAAAAAAACTTAACGTGATGTACTAAAATTAAAAAGACATTTAGTTCTGTTATAATGTAGAACGGAGAGGAAATAAATTTTAATTTTATGTTGATTAGGATAAATGTTCATTGTATTTTTAAAAATTTTTTTTTACTATATAAATATGCAAATTAGGAAGATGAGCATGTCATAGTTTAGCATCAGTCCATCAAGATATTGCTAAAAGATTCCATTAATTGAAGGAAATAAACAGAAGAGATTAAAAGAAGATTTATTTCAATATTTTTGTAACTAAATCTTTTCAGTTCACATCTAAGAGAGCAGATTAAAAATCATTTTAAAATTGATAAATGTTGCAAATTTAATAATTAGAATTAAGATTGGTATATTTTCTCGAATTTTTTTTATTATCTCTTAATTTATATCTTTCAATTATTGAAAAGTAATGCAAAACCCCAATTAAAAGATATATCCGCTTCTTAATCAAATATATTATATATTTTGTAAACTAATGTTTTTTTTATATTTTGAAAAATTGAAAGAACTAAAATATTTAGTGTTAATTTTTAAAGAAAAAAAATCGTCTAATGTGTAACTTTCAGTTTTTCCGCGTAAGTTGATTTAATTAAATCATGGAAATTTTTGCGTATTCTGAAAGCCTTCGTAAAAGGCTGATAACTGTTGCATTAAGCATTAAAAACACATTTGAAATCCGTTACTCATATTTATTCAAGCCATATTTAATTAAGAATAGGGGGGGGGGAATGTTCAGGAACAAATTTTTGTAATTATTGAAAAATTTATTGTATTAAACAACTTTATATTTTAATTAACTAGGCGTTATAATTTATTTTATATTGCGAAATATATATAATAAAATAACTTATTAAATTAATAAAGATGGATTCGAAGTCTTACGCTTTCCATATTCCTGAATTCTGGAATCGTTATTTTACTTCTAATTTTAGTAATAAACAATTACTGGATATTCTGACTTTTATTAAAGCTTATTTTTATAAGAAATGAAGGATTAAAAACTTATAAATTTAATGTAAAAATATAACTTAAAATCACCAGTAAACAAAAAAAATTGCTTTCCTCTTAAATTCCATTAAAATACAAAATTATTTCTAAAAACTTTGAATTTGAGTAAAACTGACATTTTTAAAAATGAAAAAAAAAAAAAGAATATAGAACAAACTTGAGATAATTTAAAATGACTTTCTGTAGTTAATTTTCAAATATTAATTTAGATTTTCAAATATATGTATGTACTATTTTTATCAACTCCATTATATGAAGCAACTTCTCGTGTTATATTAAAGTAAAAAACTCAAGTTTTTGTGTGCTTATTGAACTATACATAACATTCCTTGTACATTCGTTTTAAAAAATGTGTGCTCAACCAAAATGTAGATACTTTTTAAACTTTGCTTTCAATATAACTTTTGAATTATTTCTTAAAAATAAACATTAAAAGACATTTAATTCTTTATGGACTCTTGTATATAAATTTTTCTCAGTAATATTTAAATTTCTCTTAAGGCAAGCTTAAATAAATTAATCCCAAATAGTAATCTGAAATACTTGTACACTTATATTTGCATTTAGAGAAGTTTCATTCATGAAATGGATAGAAAACACCTCAAAACAATTGTTATTACAATGAAATATTAAACACTGTTATAAAATAACCTAATAGGTGATTTAGATATATATATGCATGGGGTGTTACAGTTACATAAAAATATTTTGTAAGCCCACATGAAACAGTTTACTAGAAAAGTTGAAAATTTAAAACAAACAAATGTGATAAATATCAAATCTAACAGAGAAAAAAATATTGTATACCTTCTATAGTGATGAGGAGTTCTATCTCTTTGCCGTCTATTTTTGAACCAGTTGCTGACTTGGGTTAGAGTCAGACCTGTTTTCTTGGCCAGCCCACGCTTTTCATCGGGAGTTGGATACCTATTCCTCTTGTAACAATCTTTAAGTGCTATTCTTGACTTTTCTTTAAAACAATAAATAGTTTCCTCGCCATCCCAGATGGTTTTAGGCAGTGGGAATTTTCGTCTCAAACGATATTTGTCCACAGCCCCAAGAGGCCTACCCCTAATCTTTTCGGCCTCCCTGTAGTGAGCTTTGTACCACATTTGCTGAAGATCATTGTGGTACTGCTGATCAAAATTGTGACTCTCCAGGATACTGTAAAGTTCTTTGTAATTGCCTCTATGAAAAGCCACAAGGGCTTGTGCCCTTAGAACTGATTCGTTACCTCTAAGAAGTTCACTTGGTGGTAAGGACCATAGAAATCTGCCAAGTCTTTCTATATTCCCAGCTTGTTGAAGAGCTTCGCACATGCAAGCTACCTGCTCTGAAGAGAAAGTTAAGTTTTGTCCGGATAAAAGTTCGTTCAGTTTGGAGCTTGGCGATTTTGAGGAACAATATTCAGATGAACCTCCGCTGTTTGTTCGGTTATTGGTATCACCGGTATTATTAGTCGTATAGTCTATGCCACAGTTCTGGATGTGGAAGTACCGTTAGTGTTGGAGGAGTTGGCAGATCCGGAGATGCCAGAACGAGCTTGGATTGTACCGGAGTGAATCACCGGAGCAGTCCGGCGGGTGGTTGTGCCGTGGTGACTGCGAGTCACCGCGGCGATGTTGGCAGCGGAGATTCCGGCTGTGGATGCATCGATAACATCATTCTGAAGGTACCTTATGGATTGGGTGGTAGGTTGTCTGTTTGCGCCTCCATAACAGGAGGCGCTTTCAGTTTGCAGTCCAGACATGAAAAAGTTAATCCGAATATTTAATTTTTAGTTCTTGAAGCTGATAAATAGGATAATTTTCGGTTAAATATGAATCTCTCCAGATTCTTAAAGTGAATCACGTCTCACATTTTTCAGTTCTATTTTACAAGATCTGCAGTTTTTTCTTCGTCGAAATTTGGATCCTCTTAGAGTTGCTTAATTTAATCCTTTTTGCTTCATCGAAGTGGTTATAAGTTTAACTGGGGAAGAGTAATTCAGTCATTTAAATAACAGCGATCGTATATAAAAGATAACAGTAGATATTCATGCACAGGAAAAATGTTTACAAATTTTCATTCTTACCACAATATTCCAGGAAATATTTTTCAAAGCTGGGCTTTTTTCCCCCCTTGCTATACGCCACGAACGAAGATGAAACAAATTAAAATATTTTCAGGTGAAAAACCATTCATCAATCAGAAATAAAACAGGCACAAAGTCAACTTCCGAATAAAACGCAGATAACACTGGATGGCATACATACTTCTTGTTTCCTAAAAGCATCACAAATCGACCCATCCAATAATGCACGATTATCTAGAATAAAAACGCCACCTACGGCGTAAGTGAGAAGAAAAAATATATGTGATATAAACAAACAAACAAACAAAATCGGACCTGCTTTTAAAAGTCAGCTTTAAGGAGGGAACTTAAAAATCATCCAATTATCCCAACAGCAACGTTTGTAAATAAATTTCAGCGAGCGGAGAATGAGCGAGATTCGAGGCGAAGTCACACTTTAATGATGTACCCGGTATCTGCTTAGAGATCTGGTTACGCCGAACACACGGGCGGGACGCACGGCATTATAGCTTTCGTTGGATGATGGACATGAGAACGGCGATCACTTGGGGGTTACCGCTTTATTCCTCCTCGCCAATCGATGGTTGGCGAGTTTGAAGGAGGAAGTCATGCTTCGCAGAAATAGGGTTGATATTTTTGATTTGAGGGTAGGGAGAGAGATTGTGTGTTTAAGGAATAAAAGATTAATATATATATATATATACATTTATAGAGAAGAATTACGAAAAGAAGAGGCTGCTATAATTTAATTTAGGGGTCTTCAACTTACAGACCGCGAATGGTCTTTAGTGGTCTCTAATTTAAATTTGAAGCAATGTTTTAAAAAAATTGCTTTGTATGCTTTTTGCCGTAAAAAATGCCATTTTTTTTCTATTATTCTTGATACTTAAAACATTTTACTGATGTGTTTTGATATCCATTTGAGATAAAATTTTCCGAAAATGACAAATTTTTCAAAAAATTCCATGTATTTTAAGTATAAAAAATCCAACCATGCATAAATCTCAGAAATTTTCGGGAAAAAGTAGGGCTCTAATCTTCGACTTCTATTTAAATTTTTTGAAACTGATATATACAGAGACGCAGTAGCGCACACAAAAATTTTTCAGGGGGGGGGGGGGGGTCCATGGTCGAAAGTCCCCCAACTCGTATCATACTTTAAGACAACACCAATTGATTCATCTGATTTTGTTAACAAAAAACAGTAAAAAATTAATTATTGAATTAATAATTAGCATAAATTAATAAAATAAATTGTTAATTACAAGTACTTAATTAAATTTTACGTTGGATATAGATTATCATCAATCGAAAAAACTCAAGGCTTTGGGGGTGTCCGGACCCCCAGGACACCCCCCCCCTCTTGTGTGCGCCACTGCAGAGACGTCTTAAGACTTTTTGAGGCCAGGACTCCAACTCAAATGTAGGCCCCCACCTATGACCCTTAAAAGTAGACAGTTTATAGTATACACATTGTCAAATACTCGTACAAACAGTAATCTGAAACAAATAATTGCACATGATTTACAATCGCACAAACCAGCCAGACCGACTGAATGAGTAATAATGAGTCTATGGTGGTAAGCCTAGGCCTATACATGGACGACGGTCAGTAGCGCATACAGGAATTTTCAGGGGGGGGGGTGCCCAGGGACGAAAGTCCGCTATTCTCGTATCATGCTCCAAAACGCCACCCAACATATTCTTTTGATTTGTCAATTTTCGGGAATAAAAAACAGTAAAAAAATTAATTATTGAATGAATAATTAGCATTCATTAATAAAATTAATTATAAATCACAAATACTTAATTAAATTTTATGTACTATATGCATAGGATTATAATCAATCGAGAAAAAAATCAAGGGCTTTGGAGGGAGTACTGACTGCCGGCCGGTCATCTTGTAATAATGCAGTTATGCTTATATATCTGGTAGAGATGCAGTCCGTCCGGTGACATGCAGTTTCTATTTTTCGGAGAATACATCCGGAAATAATTTTTGACAGTGAAAATTATTCGAATTATAATCTTATGAAGTCTGAGTCATGAACGAGACAAGGTCATGGGCCTGGGCCCAGTTGGCCCATGCCTTAAGACGTCCCTGTAATATATATATATATATATATCCCATAAATTTCCTGATTGCAATATTTTTTGACTGTCTTGTGGTCCGCGGAACCAGTGCCGGTTTATCCATTTGGCGCTTGGGGGGGCCCAGGGGCCCGGATAAGCTGGACTTAACCAGGTTTTCTGATAATAAATTTTGATCCACCAGTGCAAAAAAGGACCGTAGATCTTCTGTGCCCAGGGCCCGAAATGAGCTTAAACCGGCACTGCGCGGAACATTGTGAATTTATTGATATAGCCTACGGATCATTGTAAATTTATTAATTTTGGTTCTCGAGCGGGATAGGTTGAAGACTCCTAACTTAAAATAAGATGTTATAGTTTAATGGACGAAATTCACGAAGATCACAAGATAAGGACAACCAGGTGTTTGTCCTCGATTTAATTCAAAACTGGCTTTAAACTAACTTGTACTAGTTATTCTGTTCGTAAAACTTAGATAAAATTTAAAATTCCATAATTGAGTAAAGATGTTCAAGTGTAAAAAAAAAATCATCACAAGATTTTAAAATTAAAATAAATCGTATTTTATGCTTGTATTTTTAAATTAAGTGACAAAGAGGGACTTTTTAAGGGAAAGTTTCTGAAAAAAAAGCATAAATTGGCAACAACGAAGCACTTGAACTTATTAACAGGAAATATTACTACATTTATCGTGATTATGATATCACGTGAGTTCTTTACCTGATTGGTTAGAAACACGTGGTTATCAGTATCAAGTGACTATGACGTCACATGAACTTAGCTCATTGGTAGAAAACGGACACCGATCCAGACTTTACAATCACTATTGTGTAAAGATGATGATGTCAGAGTTTAAGATGCTGTGTGGGGTGCCAATTTCAATCTCATACCTGTGACCGTAGTATAAAATAACTATAACTTTTTCTTTATATTAAAACGCATCTTTAAATCCCTCCCCTCATTTTACTTAAAACGAAAGCAGTATTTTTTTTATCTTTGTTTTAACTCTATATATTAAAAATAACGAAACAGAATAAAAAAATTTGGAAATAAATTCGGATTTTTAAGCCTAATATAAAATCCATTTTAATTTATTTTTTCTTTTAGAAATCTCAAAGTAGGACTAAAACGAGTCCATTAAATCTGTGGACGCAAACCATGCAGGTTCCCCATGATTGATTGATCGCATACTAGGGTCGCACTTCAAAGCAACAAGGGGCCTATTTAGAATGAATCTCATTATTTCGAATCACGGTCATGTGACGAGGACCATATGATGGCTGGCCCCCACTCGGTTCCCTGGGGTAAAAGGGAGCCATAAACATTAATGGGAAAATAACAGTTATGTAACACGGTTCTCCTATTAATAGAACAAAGACGAAAAGCACTTAACACAATAATTAAACGTAAGATTAAAAAAATAGATCGGGAGTATAAACAAACTCTCTTTATTTAAATTTTACACATTTTTTTTATTGAGAACATTTATAACAAAGTGCACCACAAAGTATCACACGGGGGCGTGAAGCACACACATCAGAAAGGAAAGAAGGATTACAACACAAACATCCATGCTTTCTCCGGGATTCGAACCCAGGCCCTACGGCACCGCAGTCAGTTATTAACCACTATACCAAATGGGCGGAAATTTCTTTTTTACATATTAAAAATGGAAATTTTACTCTGTTGGGATAGTTTTCTAAATAAACTTAAAGTATTAATGAAAATCTCTGTTTTTATAAGAATAGCAAAGAGCTTAAGCAACAGCTCTAATTTCTTCATTTTCCAATGTTCTTTAATTCAATCTTTTTTTTTTCAGTTTAAAATTAAAAAGTTTGAATTTCTTTTTGACTGTAGTTCGTCTTTTGATCAAATGTAATGTGAACTCAAATTGTTCCTCTTTTAACACTTTTTTCAATGTAGCAAAGCGATGCAGGTTAAATTTGTCGAGAGCTTAAACATCCTCCCGTTGGTGTGGTGTGATGGTTAGGAGGGGGAGGTGTCAGCTGAGGTGTCGTCCTCGTCACTGGACCGTGGTTCAAAATTATAAGCTCTGTCACCAAAAACCCTCGAATAACTGAGCAGTACGACGTTGATATTCACTCAATAGATTGTAAGAAGCTGTACACTACATTCATAAAAATCACTCTTGTTTTTGTTACGGTGCTTTTTTTACATGGTTTTATTCTATATCATATCGTTTCTACTTATTTCACCAAACGAACTTCTCTGAAGTTTAACGTTGGCGTTGTGTGGATGTTTGAAGAAGGGAGTGCCAGCCCAGGTGTTATCCTAGTCACTTGATCGCGGTTCAAAGTTACGAGGTCCCCCGCAAATAGTCTTCGCATTACTTTGGAGTGTGACGTTAACTAAAAGTCAAATCAAATCTGAAGTTTAAGCCAATGATGGGCAAAATACGGTCCATGGTTCACAGCTGGCCTAAGAGCTCTATATCTATTTTTTTAAAAGTTTTAAAGTTTGTTTTATGCATGATCTACTTCTTACACGCTCAAAATATAGTAAACTTCATACATATATTGATTCAAGAACTTCGGCAAGTTCAAACTGTTTAAAAACATATTTGTGTGTGTGGTCACACATACTTCATTTTAATTTCAAAATAAAAACAAATATGCAGCCACGGCTTAAGGTCTTGTGTGAAGGCCAAAATTTCGACGTTTTTTCGTGCATTTTTTTTTAACAAGAAAATAAAATGCGATAGTTTTGTAATTTTTACATGTTTTCATTAGTATTTTTAAGTGTACAAAAAAAAATTTTGGCTTAATTTTTTTATTTATTTGCTTTTATAATTTTTTATGTCAAAGTTAAGTTTTCAAAAAAAGGTGAGCTGTTTTGGAGAAGCACATAGCCTCCCGTAGTCATCTAAGAAAAAAAATCTAAGAGATTATTTTTATGTAGACTTCATCCTAGTGAGCTAACCAATAATATGCATATTAAAAAAATAATGGACTTGTGGGGGGGGGAATTTAAAATCTAATTTTTTTCGTTGATAAATAGTTTAAAATTTTTTATTTATAATTTTATTATTAAACAATTGAATATTCTAAAGGTTACGTATTTACCTATGTATGTCCAGAATACGGCCTGATTTTTAACCAAATAGGGTAAATAGTTTTGAGTCAATGCTTCCCCAAAATTTCGAAAACATGTGGTTTCGAGAAAAACGCGTTTATAAAGTTTTGACAATACTTATATTGATCAGCTATGCCTGGTGCATAAAGCAATCCTTCCGTTTCTTCAAAATTATCATTTTCAACGGCTTTGAGAGCCCTGCGTAAGGTTCTGGCCTCTTTACAGTTGACTTCTGCAGTTTTCTCTGCCTCACAATTCGTGCATTGTCAACAGTGTCAACGTAGTCCCTGGCTGTTTGACCTATTGTGACACTCATCACCTCCATAACTTTGAGTACCAGATAGAAAACTCTCCTTGTATAAAGAAGCAGATAGCACTATAGGTAGCAATTTCCAAAATGTTTTTCCCAATAAAAATATACTTTGGAGCGAAATTCCAAAAACAGGGATTAAAACTTTCGTTAATATTTTGGGTGCCCCCCCCCCAACATCTTTTCAATAAATCGTCAGATGCTTAGGTCTGGTAAACTGATTTTATAAGATTTATGAACTGCTCGTCAAACGTTACTGAGTGTTCATAAGTGCTCTCTTGATTTTCCAAGAATCTGGGCAGTAAAAGAGCTGAGGGTTTTGTATACTGGTACAACATTCTTATATTTCGTCTTTGTCAATCGAAAAGACTTGCTATAATACGCATTCCTGCGTATTCTAGGATAATAGAAACGGTCAAAGCAGCTGCTGCTGGTGCGTCAACAACTTTCATACACACTACTTCGCGCTCTCTAATTTTTTGACTATAACTTTGAAAATATTAAAAGTTTCGGTCTGAAAATTTTAGGGTATATTTTTTTAAGATTTTTTTCCTTCTGTTTGTAAAATGTTTTTTTTAAAAAATTGAGGTTTTTGAACCCGTCACACCGAGTGAGTGAGTATTAACGTCGTACTGTTCAGCTACACTAGGGTTTTGGCGACGTACCTCGTAATTTTGAACCATGGTCAAGGGACGAGGATGACACCTGAGATGGCACCCTCTCTTCTAACTACCACGCCACACCAATGGGAAGACGTCTGAGCTCTCGACAGATTTAACGTGCACCTCTCCCCTACACGGCTGGTCATCAGTGGTACTGGACTCGAACTCATGACATGCTTGACATGGTCCGATACCTTGGCAATTTGGCTACCGCGGCATTCCGTCACTCCGGACTACCACCTTAATTCATCATATAAGTACTAAAGAACATTGAAAAAAATGTACTATTTATACCGTTTTGTGTGTGATAAAATGTATTCACCCTGAAAAGAACTTTCCATTTTTTGGGCCCACTTCAAGAAATTTTTGCTCCCAACTGGTTTTTAAGATAGGGATTAAGTAACTTAAACATTCTGGTGTTCCTATATGAACTTGCTCACTAAAGAATGAAGAAAAGTAAACGAGATAGACTATCTCATTTAGGACAGAAATCTCATTCAAGATATAATTCCTTTTCGCTTATTTTAGTTTCTGATAATGATAAATCGAGTTTAAATATACAATGTGAACAAATTGTATTTGAGACATTCTAGTAACGTGTTTTTAATTCTAAAATTCAGGCGTGTTTCTCATTTATCAAGGCCAGTTTTCGAGTAACCCGAAGTGTAAGAGAGCGATGCACGTTGAATATGTCGAGAGCTCAAACTTCCTCCCGTTGGTGTGGTGTGGTAGTTAGGAGAGAGGGTGCCAGCTGAGGTGTCGTCCTCATCGCTTCACCATGGTTCCAAATTATCTTGTCCTTCGCAAAAAGCCCTCGAGTGTGTAGCTGAAAATACGACTTAAATATTCACTCACTCACTCGAGTGGCACGAATTTATCAGAATTATTTATTTTCTGCGTGCTATCGATAAAATCTCGTCATAAATGCACTGAAATATTTTTAAAAAATCCTAACAATTAATGTCACACGCAGCAACATAAGATCTAAGTTTTATATTTTATATCATGCTCTATATTTTATATTTTAAATCATGCTTAAATGACAGGGATAAATCCATTGGTATCCCCCACCTTTTCCTCCTATTTCTCATATGAAGCCATAAGAGAACTTTGAATGAGTGAATATTAACATCGCAGATTCAGTTAATCGAAGGCTTTGGGGGGGGCGCAATGAAAGTTATGATTGAATATCGGGTCGCAATATATTGAAAGTTTGAGAAGCACTAGTCAAGACCATTACAATTCATCAATTGAAATCATGGTGTGGAAGTTAGAAAAGTGAAAAACACACACAGTTAATGTGTTATCCTTGATTCTCTTGACCAGGGTTCAAAATTACGAGGTCCGTCGCCAAAAACCCTCGAGTAGCTGAACAGAGCAACGTTAATATTCTCACTCACGTTAATATTCACTCGCAGTGATTCAAAATTTCAAGTTCTTGTAGAAATATCTTTTGAGTTACTGTATGGCCGTGGTAGCTTAGTGGTCAAGGTCAAGGACTCGTGGCTGGCGGGTCATGGGGAATTTGTTCGTTAAATCTGTCGAGGTTCAATGTCCTCTCGTTGATGTGATAGTTAGAAGAGAGGGTTGCCAGTTCAGTTGTCATCCTCGTCACTTGAGCATGGTTCAAAATTACGAGGTCCGTCTCTAAAAACTCTCGTACAGCTAACGTACAGGGACGTTGATTTTACGCCCACTCATTTGAGTTACTTGAGAACAATGACTCTCGAACTATTTTATTTGTGGGCAGCTTAAGTCCTAACTTTGAGTTTGTCGCATTCCTCCCTCGCCATGTTGACAAACGTAATATTCTTTAATGAAATATTTATTTGTAAGAACTAAAGACTAATAGTTAAAAAATTATGTTAATTATAATATTTTAATAACCTAAAATAAAGTAATTTCATTAACAATATTAAAAGTGTAAATTACAAATTTCGTAAAAATTTTTTTGATAAAATTAAAGCATGTATTTTTATTTCTCGAAATAGCAAAATAATAGTAATAAAAATATTCCATTTTTAATAACATGTACAAATTTACTCGCATGTCTAATAATTAGGATCCAATTAAATAGAGAACCCTTATTAATGAGATCCTAATTTTTGATGTTTTGTTGCTAACATGTTAATGCTAAGCTCAAGTTTAATGAGAGTTAAACGAAGGTCACGTGCCTTTTTTACTAAATTCAATCGATAAGGATGTTTCATTAAAACAACTATATGATAGGGTCAAAAAAAGAGTCACATCGCACAAAATTAGTAAGATAACAAAAGGAAATACATTCTATATGTCTTTTTCGAGAATTTTCTATTGACAAAAACTCCATCCTTCCTGCTGTGGCCGCGAAGCTAACAAACTCGTGACCGGCGTGTCATGAATTCGAACCGAGTACCGCTGAAAAACCGCCTTGCAGAGAGAGCCAATGCACGTTAAATATGTCGGGGCTCAAACGTCCTCCCGTTGGCGTGGTGTTGAAGTTAGGAGAGGGGAAGATAGCTCAGGTGTCGTTTTGGTCACTTCACCATGGTTCAAAATTACGAAGTCCGTCGTCAAAAGTCCTCGGATTGCTGAATAGTGTGCGACGTTAATTTTCATTCACTCACTCACTCACTCTCCTGCCTTCTTATCCGTTCCGAAAAAATCGAATATCATCTAATTCCGAATTTCTGAATTCTTCTATGTCATTATATTTCGAATTATTGTATTAATATTTTAAACTCTTTAGTTAATATTATGGAAACTCTTAATGTAATTTTCTTTCTTTGTTCCTCTTTAAACTTTCTATGGGCTCCTAGATGACAGTGTTGGTTCAAGCTCATGCAGGACTCGGTTCGGGCCCTGGACGCAGAAGATCTACAGGCCCCCTTGGCACTGGTGGATCGAAATTTATAACCAGAAAATCTGGTTAAACCAGCTTGTCTGGGAACCTTAAGTCCCATCCAGGCCCCGGGACCTGGGCGCCCGCCCCATGCATGCAATGGATAAACCGGTGCTGCTAAATGACCATGTGGACCCTGTCAGAGTGAAGCGTCTCCCAAGAGTCGAATCAACGAACTTATGGTACTGTTATTTAAGTTTTTGATTAGATATTTTTTTTGGCGTCGTACTTTAAAACTACGTGAGAGCTACTGAGATTGGATCTCGTAATTCTGAACCTCGATCGAGGGTTCGAGGATAACACCTGAGCTGGAATCTCACTTTCCAAACTTCTACATAACTGTTTGGACTTTGAGCCTTGACTTCACGTAACGTGCATCACCTTCTCTACACAGCGGGCCTTTGTAGCACCATACTGGCCACCAACCACAAGTTCATGACCATTCAGAGACGTTTTAAGGCATGAGTCAACTGGACTCCGTGCCCGGGGTCTCGGCCTCAAGGGAGGGGGCTCATGAATGAGTGAATATTAACGTCACACTCTTTAACTACTGGAGGGCTTTTGGCGACGGACCTCGTAATTTTGAACCATGGTCAAGTGACGAGGACGATATCTGAGCTGGCACTCCCTCTCCTAACTACCACACCACACCAACGAAAGGACGTCAGAGCTCTCGACAGATTTAAAGTGCCCCGCTCTCCTACACAGCGGGTCTTCAGCGGCACTGGACTCGAACTTATGACATGCCTACCACGAGTCCGTTATCTTAACCATTAGGCTGCCGCGGTCACCTCTACCGTTCGTAACTCAATGCCTTGGTATAAATGAGCTTTTAATTGAAAATTACTTTGATTGTGAGGTTGTGAGTCATGCACACTTATTTGTTACGGGTTACCTTTTGTGCAAGTATTTGTCAGCATACTGTCTTCTTAAAAGGGGCCCACTTTTGTACTGAGGCCCCGGGCCTCAAGACGGCACTGTGACTATTACCAATCGGAAAACGTGGTTGCCTATGGTTTTCAAAAATTAACAACCACACTTGAGATTTAATCTTTATGTATTTTCTCTACGATAATCATTTGAAGCTTGTATTAAACTTCTTTGTGGGGCTAGTATATGTGATATGGATTACGAATTTCTGCTGATGAAAGGTTTTTAACATAAATTTCCCAAGTTTTCAAAAATTTTCATTTTGAAGTCAGTTTAAAAATTGTTTCTGTTACTTTCCGAATATCACTTCTCAACTTGGGTAAATTACTGATAAAATTATCTTTTAAAACGTACCTAATTGAAATTTAAGTTAATTCAATTCTATTGTTCCAGTTTTTAAATGTTATATAAATAAATGCAAAAAAACCCCATTAAAACTCTAATTTTTTTTCGTTTAATAAATGGAAAAAAAGTTTCATTGGTTTTAAAAAACAAAAGGTTATCTCTCTTTTTTTAAATAAATTATTGTCATCGCAATTACCAAAATCACAGAGCTAAGGTGCTCTTTTAGACCTTTCTGCAACTAGCGTGGGCGATAAAGTCGCCAAACACAGCAACCATTTCCCATCTGCCTCTCCTGCAGTGTGAAATCCCAATAACGCGTTCCTATTGGCGTAGAAATTCAATAATTCAGCCAATGGTGGATGAGCATCGTTTGTCACAAGTTCTCTCCTACTCTTGTTCTCCGTAAAGACGATGCTTTGACACAGGAAAACGTCTTTATGAACTTAATTCTGGCAACGCTCTCGCAATAGGCAGCCGATTTGAGGATCATAATAGCCGCTAATAGAATCGTTTTTTTTTTTTATTCTTTATTTTCAGATTTTTCTGTTTAAGCGGTTGCTATATTTGAAGAAGAGCAAAGAAAGGAATTTAAGACAAAGTAGTCGCACGTTGCAGGAGGAACGGTGGTTGATTTGGGAAGCGTGCTGGCCGAGTCACGGTTCCTCAATAAATAAAAGAAGGAATTTGATATTGTGTGGTACTGCTTATGTTTTGCTGGATTTAAATTAAGAGCTTTGGGTTTTTATTTAGTCCGAGCTCTTTCTTTTTTTAATCTTCGGAACAATTTATGATTTCTTTTTGGAGCTTTTAAAGATGTTTTTGTTGGGGAATTGTATTACTTTTAATTTTTGAACAGAGATATTTGAAGTAGCATAACCTTATTTCTAGTTTTAAAGATATAAAAACAACCCATATTTCCAAAAATATAGAGATGGTGTATAAATGCTCAGATCTATAATAAATCTCTGCCAGGAAGGAAAATGTATTAAACAGCCTACCTTATTTTTAGACATAAAAAAATGGGATTAAAAAAAATTTTTTTTATTAAATTGAAACATTTTAAAGAGTAAAAACGTACCCCTCTAATTTGAAAGAAAATAAATTAAAAAGAAAACGATTTTGGCCCGCAGAATTAAGATTTCGTAGAATTATCCGAATTCGAAAACTTATGATTATTACAAAACAGTGGCGCAAACGAGGGGGTTCGGACCCCCCCCCCCAAAGCCCGTGATTTTTTTTCGATTGATTACGATTCTATGTATATAGTACGTAAACATTAATTAAGTATTTGTTTTTAATAGTTAATTTTATTAATTAGCTCTAATTATTCATTAATAAAAATTTTTTTACTGTTATTTGTTTCCGAAATTCAACAAAATTAAAACAATATGTTGGGCGGCGTATTGGAGCATGGTACGAGAACAGTGAACTTTCGACCTTGGAAAATTATGTGTGTGTGTGTGTGGGCGCTACTGTTACAAATTGATTATTAGTGGTGATTATTTCAAATATCTAGATCACATGTATACAAAAGCAAAGTTAATATATCGCGATAAAATTTCATTCTTGTAAAATTCGAATGTATCCCAATACCTGCACATCATTAAATTAAAAGTTATTTAATTAATAAAATTACTTTGATGTAATAATATAAAGCTTTTGAAATAATATTAATAGGCTCGGTGGCTAAGAGGTAGCGTAAGCTCAAGGTTAGGGGTTCGATTCCGGTTTGAGTCGACAGATTTTCTGGAAGCGAAAATCGTATGTCATATGATTATGTGGCATGTAAAAGATCCTTGAGTATCAATACGGCTCTGGTACCTCGGTAAAATTAAATCACGGCAATATTTAGCATCCGATGAGAGCTTGAATTTAAAATTAATTCAAGCGTCAAAATTTGGCAGCGAGAGCGTCTAATATAGATGGTGCATCATGAAATGCCTCTCACATTCGGGGACTTGCAAAGGTTTAGTTGCCAATATGCACCCATTAGAAGAAAAGAAATTAACCCTAATTCGATATCCAATATATTCTTATTTTCGTGATGATATATATTAATATAATAGAAGTAGTTCTCTTATATATAAAATAAATAAAAGCCATATTATGATTTTAAAAGAAAGGACTTTTAATACTACTTTTTATTTATTAAACAATTATGTACGTGACAAAAGCGAAATAGAGTACCCCATCTACGTATATCGTTTTCCCTGCTGAAGTACAATAATTGCAGGGAAAACTCTTTAATTAATGCTACTTATAAAGAGAGAAACAAAATATCCATACAAATATAAGTTACA
>BMAO01011614.1:0-26773 GCA_019973975.1 Trichonephila clavata | reverse complement strand
TTAAGGGGATGGTGGACTTTAAAATTGGCGAAAATCATCCAAAATATGGAAAAAAACTTTTATGTGAATTATGATTTTGGTGAGTTTACTGAACCATATGCAAGAAACCGCATGTGTCTAAGTAAATTTATTAAAAAGTTATAAGCATTTAAAAAAATTTTAATGGACCCAAAAATGTAAACAAAAGTTTGAGCAAAGGTCGTCACAATTTTCTTTGAGGTTTTTTTTTAAATATTACAATTAATATTTTTGTGTTTTATTAGCTGCAAACTTTAACTGCAACCTTTAACTGCTTTCTTCGCTGTTTGTTTACTTCTGTTTGTTTTCAAATTCCGAAGTATTGCTTTTTTTTAAAAGTTGCCTATTAGTGATTACTGTCTATTTCCTTGAAAATTTATCTCGGCGAAATTAATTTTTTGCATTTAAAAGCCACAAACAAGCTTTTAAAAACATATAGAATTGTTTTGTATTTGTTTACAATGGATGCTATTTCTAGGCGTTATAGAAAACCAAAAGGTAGACCATCAAACAGAAGGAGTTGTTGTGCATCCAAAATTCAGAAAAGATGGGGAAAAAATCACATTCAAATCGATTCTGATAGTACTTTGTGTCCTGAAAACTCTGGTGCTATGCATGCTGAAAACTCACTTATTATGCATATTGAAAACTCTATTAGCAATGATGGTTCACATTCTGGTGAAAAAGAACAATATTCAATGCAAGTGCCAACAAATTTCAGATGTTTCCTTCTCCATCTACATCAACTTTTTGTGCTAGTGAAAAAAGTTCATATGTTTTGATGAGTAATGATATGTGGTCTTCCCTTTTATGTAACATAAAATGTGATGAATGTGATATGTGCACATTGGATGTTGAATGTAATGGTGCTTATGGTTTTTCTACAAAAATAGAACTAAAATGTAGAAACTGCAAAAAGTTATTCAATTCTGTGTTCTCTAGCCCTCGAGATGATGACAGCAAATGTTTCGAGGCAAATAAAAAGCTCGTTGAAGCTTTTCTTAAAATTGGGAAAGGCCATGCAGCATTAGAACTTTTCTCTATGGCTATTGGCATTCATGCAATGGATAAGAAAACATTCTCAAAATGTATGCACAAATTGTATGAAGAAAAGTGCAGTTTCAAAGAGGACATTCTTGAAATTTCCCGAAAAGTTGTCCGAAAACACCACGAAGATTTACTCGACACTTCAAATGGTTTTATAGACATCACCGTTTCATACGATGGAACATGGCAGAAACGTGGACATTCCTCATTGTATGGTATAGGAATTGTCATCGACATTTTGACTGGGCTCATTATTGATTATGAAATCCTTTCTAAATATTGCCCAGAATGCACTACCGCCAAAAGGGATCTTGGAGAAAATAGTGCTGAATACTCCATATGGTACAAATCACATGAAGCAGAATGCAGCGAAAATTATGTTGGATCATCAAATGCAATGGAGGTTAAAGCTGCTGAATTTTTATGGAAAAGATCCATTAAAAATTGTGGTATGCGATACGTGAGCATCTTGTCAGATGGTGATGCTAAAACCTATCAACATTTATCATCATTAAATGTGTATGGTGACTCCGTAAAAAATTGTAAAAGAAGAATGCATCAACCATGTGGCAAAAAGGCTTGGCACAGGACTTCGCAAAAAAAATTTCAGAGTGGCGGAGTAAAGGTGTTACTATTGGTGGACGGAAAGAAGGTAGCCTCAAAGAAAACACCATAGTGAAGCTGACTAACTTTTATAGAAAAGCTATAAAAGAAAATGCACCTGATGTACAGAAAATGAAAGGTGCAATTTTAGCTTCATTATTTCATTGCTCATCGACAGATAAAGCACCTAAACATAGTAAATGCCCTACCGGTTCAACATCATGGTGTTTTTACCAGAGGGCATTGGCTAAAAATGAAAATCCTGTGTCCCATTCACTCATGAAAACCAAGCTGTCAGAAGAAGTTCTGGAAAAAATACTTCCAGTTTTATCAAAGGCTAGCGAACAATGAGTTATTAGAACGATGCAGTTCTTCAAAAACTCAGAATGCAAACGAAAGTATTCACAGTGTCATTTGGAAAAACTGCCCAAAAGAAACTTTTGTTTCTAAAAAGCGACTCGAGATGAGTGTAATATCTGCCATAAGTGGATATAATTTTGGCTGTTTTAATAGTTTAACAATTGAACACAATGAGTTAAGTGCAGTATCTGTGGCTATTTCCCATAAACGTGATAAACGACGCTTAGCTCAGAGTAAAAAAAAAATTCTAATGATTGGAAAAAAAAAAGAATTAGTAATAAATTGGCTAAATTATCTAAAATTACAAAGAACATTAAAAAAGAAGGTGAGACATATGGTCCTGGGAAATTTTAGTTATTTTTCTATTGAATTTATACTGATTTGTACTAAAGTTGAAAATATTCTACCGAAAAACTATAATGTGAAACTATTTCATACTATTGACAATTTTTTTTCTCTCATCAAATTATGCTTGTAAATTAATAACATATTATAAATATGTCTGCTATTAAATAAAATAGATGCTAAATAGTTTCAAAACAACAAGTACAAAAGGTAAGTGGAAAAACATTTTTAAAATTACATTTTCTCAAAACTTTGTTTTCTCAGATTTACGTGCTTTTAAAATGTTCCCTGCGTCTCAATTTTTGAGCAAATTGGTTGAAATTTCTTGTGAAGAATACTGATAAGTACATAAATAAATCTGGGTATCCATTTTAAATTTTGATTTCATTTAGATAGTTAAATTTCATTTTTAGCGTAAGAAATGTGATATTTTACAGAAAATTAAGTAAAAAGGAACAAAAACCTTTCTAAAAAATTAACCGGTGCATGAAATTGTTAAATAATACCCAGTTATGTGTAACGTGTACTAATAAACATTAATAATGTTAGACGAAGCTAAAAAATAAAAAATTGGAACGCATGGAACGTTTTTAAAAAATTTAAAAATTATTTATTTTTTTAAATTTAAAAAAAAAATTTAAGTTGAAAATTTTTTTTAAAGATATATTTAAGTTAATTGTATTTCAGTGTATATGCTCATAAATTTTCATTACTCTTAATTAATAATTAAAAAAAAAGTTTTTGAAAGTCCACTGTCCCCTTAATCATTGGCGTAGCTAGGTATCCAAAGGCCTTAGTGAAAAAAAACAATAAAGAGACTATTGGTTGAGTTTTATTAAGTAAAAATATATTAGTATTTTAGATATACAAAGTTGCTTTCACGTCAGCCCTGTGTCAAGCTCTGCATAACATAGGAAAGCAAAGCTAAGTACTACTTACATGTATGCGTATGAATTTCCTTATGAATTTAGTGATTACCCAGGTTCGATTTCACACGTGATAGACAGGAAATGATAAAAAAAGAATATGCATAAACAAGAAAATAGAATACAAAATTATTATAATTATTTAAAATAAAACACTGGAAAAAACAGAGAAGGGGGACAAAATTACACCAGTCTGTTGTAACAGAACATTGAAACAGGAAAATAGCTTATTATGAATCATATTGTTATAAAAAAAATAAAATGACCAAGAAGAAATAGCTTCCTGTGTAGTTTTTTTTAGATGTATGGTAAGATATTTCGTGGAACTTGATGTTTATTTTCAAGTAAAAATTAGAAAAATGAAAAAATTGAAAAATAATATAAACTTTTTAATAAGTAAAATTCGCAACACTATACACACAAACAAAGGAAAGAATATCGGGGAATTCCTTACAAGTTTGAAATTACTTTCAACGGAGTTGCCATGATTACAGCTATGTAACAATCTTTTATATTTATACCTCAATTATGGGAGAAATTGTTGAAAAATGGGAGAATTGGTGGTCAAGACGTGAGAGCCCCCTGAGCTCAAGGGCCCCTGTGCACGGCACCACCTAGCCCATTGGTAGTTACGCCACTGTACTTTATTAAATTTAAATAAGATTTTTTTTTGTTACATGTCTTAAAATGTTTTTAAATAAAATTATTGAACTGAATCGGAAATAAATAACTGACCTGAAATATTTCAGGAAAGAGAATAATTTAAATCACATTACACTATTCATTCCATTATTTTTATAAATTTCTCTTGTGATTAAACTGTTTAAAAAAGGATTTTGATGCAATTTAATATTGAGGAATATCACAGAAAATTGTTTTGAATGTACAGAAAGATATATATATATATATATATATATATATATATATATATATATATATATATATATATATATAAAGGTTTCTGCCTGAACTAAAACTTATATTTTTATAAAATTCAAATGAAAAACTGATGTTCCTCAGTCAGACACGAAACAGCGTAAAAAAACCAGTTTCTTTGTATAACTAGAATGTCGGTCACTTTTCATGTGCGTGAACGTTGGAGTCGGCAGTAAAAGAGAGGTCAGTTGTCATACAAATAGTCTTACAGCTGTTTGTTGTAAACTGGACCCTCCAAAAACAAAAATAGAAGGCGAAAGAGAGAGGGGGGGGTGTTCCTGTCTCGAGCTCCGATTGCATTTATAATTCCTCTCTCAACTGTTGAGAAGAGGCTTGTATAATTCTGTAACGGTATTTTCTTTCATCATGACAGCTGTCAGAACATAATCATCAGAAAATGGGATAAAGTAAATGCAAATTTGGAAAAATAATAGCTTGAAAAAAATATTTATTTCAAAGTCAAGAAAATATAGAAAAATTAAGAACAAAATTCATATAATTTATCTTTTTTGAAGGAACTATTTACCTTCGATCATTAAGATCAGTACTCATGAGTACTTGGCCTTTCCTTTAGAAACGCCTATTCCCAGAAGAGGGCGCTTTCATCGTTTTAGAGTTGGAATTTCTGTCTACGGGACTCTTAACTAACAACTAACTCGCAGACTCTTTTCTAACTCCTACTTGCCAACTCCAACGTGTCAATTCTCAAACTCGCGAAACCAGAACTTATATAATATACTTTATTTACATAATCACGCTTCCTTACTCGGTGAAAGTTGGTTTAAATAAATATTTTCCTAAAAGAGTCATGAAGGGATTAGTAGAACCGCGTATAGATCCGTCACAACTTTACTTTCTGATTTCTTTCTTTTCCAAAATTATCAATTATTTTTGCTGTATCTATTTTCTCTAAAATTTCTTGTTCTATATAAAATATGGGCTTGTTGTTTGTCTTCTCTCCCATAGTGCTTCTCAAATAATTTTTAACACGATTTAAAATAGAAAGAGATCTCTTATCTGATGCATTCGATATCGGTATATATCAGTTTACCCGAGACCTCTTGCAACTAGATAAATTTCTAATTTCTCCATTGTATCTGTGTTTCTTTTAAAAATAGTAAAAACTTATCGAATTCATATCGTCAAAATTAAAAGATTTATTATCGTCTTTGTAAGTTTACTTCAGTTTATGTGTAGCTAGCTTTCTTCTTAATTTCATGTGATAATCTTTCGTCAAAAAATATAGTGAAATGTTCTAAACAGTTTCATATACCTCAGGTCTTCGGGATTGTTCTGCTCTGGATCTTTGCATATGACATAAAATGGAAACTTGCACAAAATTTTTCCTTCTTTCAAAATTTCATAAGCTATACCTCTTTACTTTCACTGAAAATATTTTTTCTCTTTTGCTCCTTGTGAGCTTCTCCGGCTTCCTCTTCAAACGAGAGCCCTGATAAAACAGTTGCTCCTAGTTCTATTTTTCGAAATTCATTTCTGAAATAATATAATTTTTTTAAATTTTAGCAGACTAGATTTTTTTAATAAAATTCACCCTCAACTTATTACAATGATTTGCGAGTAGCATTTATTCTTTGGGGGTATGGTATCCCCAATCATGTGAATAAGGAAAGATTCATATTTGTCGATGTGTTTCAAAACAAAAGTTGCCTCCAATATTTAGGTCCCCCCCCCCTGATAATATCACGGATTTCATACAGAGTTACTTTTATTAACTTTTACCTTACTATTAAAGCCTAAATTCAACTAGCATGAAATAGTTTGCTTTAAACTAGACGTATCTTTTGTCACATAACTTCATTTTGTTTCATTTATGTTCATTAGTAATATACACTGATTGAAATAAAACTCCCATCACCAAGGAGTTGTGCTATATCAAAGAAATTTGGTAGGCTTATTTACAGTTCCGAAAGATGGCGCATATGTGCAGCGCTAGTTGTTCCACTTTAAAGATGCGAATCAAGTTTAAATAAGCGATATAAAGTTCGTGAGATTTATTTATCATTGAGATTTGACACAGTATGTTGTTGATACTCCAGCGTGACTTTAAGATATTATTATCAAGAGCTCACTAGTATTATACAGTAGTATAATAGAACTTTAAAAACTTTGATTTTCTTTCTACGATACTGCAGAAATACTTGGTAGGAATTAATCTATTGTGCAGGATTTTCGGCAGCAAAGGTCTCGAAAAGGCACTATCTCAAAAAAACTATGGTTCAACCACGCACGGGTCGCCACTGACACAGAAGACCGCTATATTCACCATCAAGTTGGGAAATATCGTGGTTCATCTCGGCAGAAATTACAGTTTTTTTCCGACATCAAACTGAAATAGTGAACTGTAACGAATCAATCAATCAGAAATAGCTCCCAGTAAGACGCACGATGTCATGTTAAGAGCATTGGAAATTTCAGTGGCTATGTGTTGTGTTCTCCGATAAAAAAAAGCTGTTTCTTTGTTGGTTCCAGTGATGCTGTGGTGTAATGAAAAATATTAGGCCCCTCCCCTGCAAAGTCAGGTTTTGGGCCCCAAGCCGTACTTGACGTCAGCCCCTATGGGGCCCCGTGAGGATCCTGCCCTATTGGGAAGATTTGCAGGATGCACGTTACACCACTGCAGTGATGGCTGTATATTAATTAGAAGGCTAGGTCAGAGCTTATAAACAATCATTATGCGGCTTAAACATACTGAACCGGCACCTAAAAATACGGTTTGGGGATCAATTTTGATCGCAGAACACTCTCGAGGTTAATTCACATACCCTTACTGCAAACTTATTCGTCAGTCTGGTGATACAAACTATTGCACTACCATTCTAGGGGTATTTTTCAACAGGATAATCTCACTCCCTGTTGTAATCAAACATACTTTATAGAGTGTCGACGCGTTGGCCTGCTAGATCGCCAGATCTTTCACCGATCAAGCGTGAATGGGGCATCATTGAACGCGGCAATGACAGCATCATCGACAAGCGGAATAAAGCACTCTAATATTGACCAACCAAGAGACAGGCATGCAATTCCATCCCACAAACTGATATCCGGTACTTTTACGACATGTTGTTAGCATGCTTGCATTAAAAATTCTGGTAGTTACACCGCTTTTAAATGTACCATCATTTCACATTTGAAATCGCTCTTCTAGCACCTACGTTAACCTATGATCTTCAAAGTTTAATCAATTAAATATGTTACCTAAACAAATGTATTGCCAAAGTTTCATTTGTCTACAATAGTTTTTTTCTTCAGATCCCCCTCACCCCTTCATCAATATAAGATGCATGCGAGAGTAACTAAGGAAGGCTGTGAACTAAAAGCGAACTTGTTTTACTTGAATAGTATTCGTTTGTTTGAAATAAAATTTGTGTAAAAAAAAACGCATGCGAAAATTTTGTGCAGATTGCAACAATAAGAATATACGGAAGAAACATTGCTAGGGCTGTTACACGACTCAAACGCGATAAAATTATCGGATTTACAATACCAGTTCAATATCGTTTTGTTAGGCGTAGCGTTTATAAGAAAAATCCATCAAGCTAGGGGCCCCTATTGGTGCTGGAAGCCCCTGCGTATATTTTCTAACAATTCCTAATTTTATTAAATTACAAAAATATAGTTTTTTTTTAAATAATCAAGATTATATGTTAAAAACTTGATATAAAGCTTCCATTTTTTAAAAATACAACCTTAAGTTTTTAAATTTAGCTATTTCATTTTTTTGCTAGCTGTGACATTAAAGATTAAATAAACTAAAAAATAACCTTAAAAACAAAGCTATAAACTATTTTTATGAGACGATATAGGGGTTTTCTCATTCGAAAATCACATTTAAAAGTTGATTGTTCGTAAGAAAATTGTATTCAGCATCGAATAAGAAGGAGAAATGACAGCATGTATTGTAATTTTACAGAGGCTGGATTGTGGACTATTCAGAAGGTGGTTTATATACACTCACTTCCAAAAGTCAAGCACGGAGAGGAAAATTCTAATTTCCAGAAGTCAATCAGAATTGAAGAAGATGCAATTCGCTGCAGAGGTAGATGGAAGTATGCAAATATGTTAGGTAACAGCCAATCGTGCTTTCATGTCACGAAATAGGCAAAAAGGGCAATCTTATAAATAGCCAGCTTTATGAAGGGTTACAGAAGTTGATTGTAAGTGCTGATAGAAGGTGTTTAAAACTTTTGTACAATTTGTTTTCAATACACACGTGTTTCTATGACTTCCAAAAAACGATTGGAAGGTTCTGAGCGCTGGCGTGCTGCGGGGTGCATTGAAGCAGGAAAGTCGATCACAGATGTTGCTCTTTTCTTCGGCGTACATCATTCTGTAATTTCACGTTTATGGAAACCATTTCAAACCACACAGACAGTTGTCCGAAGGCCCGTAGGTGGTCGCCCAAGGGTTACAGATATATTGCTGTTGTATTTTTTGCTATCGTAGAGTGACATCCACACGTGTGACATGTATGGTTACAGCGTCCATTGGTAAGGCTATATCTGCAGCTACAGTACGCCGAAGATTACATATGAATGGACTGTATGCCCGCGAACCTCGAGTTGTGTTCCTCTATCCGTCTAATCAAGAGGGGCACTATTAAAGTGGTGCCCGGAACATGGCAATTGGACTGTATCTGACTGAAGCAATTTCATGTTTACTGATGAGTCAAGATATGCTCTGAACCCAGATGACAAGCGTATAACGATATGGCGTAAACAAGAAACACGCAATCAGCCCCAAAACATCACCAAACATCGCGCATTCAGAGGTGGAAGCATTATGGCATGGGCAGGGATTAGGATACCGCACCGACCTGCACATCTTTAAACGGGGTTTTGTGACGGCTGTCCGTTATCAAGATGAAGTCCTAGAACCCATTGTGAGGTTGTACGCTGCAGCAGTTGGCCCTACTTTTGTTTTAATGGACGATAACGCACGTCCCCATAGATCTAACATCGTCGATGACTACCTGGAGAGTGAAAGGATTGCGCGTATGGCATGGCCATCATATTCACCCGACCTTAATCCCTTTGAAAATCTTTGGGATGCTCTCGGCCGTGTTGTATCTTTCCGTTTCCCACCTCCAGCCGCTCTTACTGAGCTGGAAACTGCTCTACAAGAAGAATGGCGATTGCTTAGTTGTGCGGTGGTTGACCACCTAATTGAAAGCATGGTCAGGAGGTGTAAACTTTGCATACAGATGAGGAGGGATCACATACCCTATTAATGTCCTTTTTTTCATTTTATGCTGTTTTTCACTTTATACATAATTCTGTTTAAGTCTCCAGTATGACATTATCTGATAACTTACAAAAATTTAATATTGTTTTCATTTCTGTTAATAGTTATTGATTTTGTTTTATGTATAAATATATATGCTACTGTACTGCCAAATTTTGTGTCAATCAAAGCAGTATTTGTTGATTTTTTTGCATTTTACATCTTCGTGCTTAACTTTTGGAAGTGAGTGTATATTGCTATAGGCATGGGGTCGAATCGAAAGACTGTCATATGATGATGGAATCGATGTTTTCAGAAGTGTCATACTGAACGCAATGCAGGATTTGAATGATCACTAATGCCCAAGTGGACAGACAGGTTGTCAGACCGGACAGAAAGACCGGTTGAGGTGGCAACCGGACACGACGATCATTGCTGCAATTTCTATTGACACTGACGCCAGTATTGTGTCTACCGACTAAAGTTGGATACAATAGTGGCACCACGTCGTATTTTTAGACGAATATCCCTGCATGTGTGCAACATTATAATGGGCGTACCCATTTTTGGAAGCGTTGAGAACACAAGTGACCTGCTTACATTCAACATCGTCATTCGAACCCCACAAACTGTATGATGGTATGGAAAGATATTGAGTGCATTACGTGATCAAATCTTGTTTACCTCGTTTGTAATCAGAACATTCAGCATTGCATTTCTCAGTTCTTAAGGCTGGTAGCAATTTTTTATTAAAAAGGTTTTGCAGACATCATATTCCAGCTATATTACCGCCTATTTCCCAAAGTATTCTCATTTTTCTCAACACATGTGTTTGACTGCTGCTCTGACCATCACACGTTCTCCAGATCTCTTACCCATTGAAAACATATACATGTGGATTGCTGAGAAACTGGGTGCCACCGAACTTCAGACTTTGCTATTGATGAAGTGTGGTACGCACTCAAAGCAGCATAGAAGGATTTTCCCGTATCAAGGTCGAAATTTGACTTAAAACTTCTCGGGTTAAAGTCATTTTAGAGGTGCTATAGACTTTCGCTGTGAGTAAGAATTTTGAATCCTGTATACCTAAAAATTTCTTAGAAATATTATCATGCTCGCCTACAATTTGCTGTATTTTTTCTTTACTCTCTTTCATACTGTTGTACTTTTAATGCGCCATTAGTGTATTACACATTATAGGTATTTATTATTACATTTTATAATGAAATATAGTTGATTTGTATAAACAGAAGGCTAAAATGTATAATAATAATTTTAAAATTTGTTCTCTCCATGAGCAAATTTAAATACAACTTTAACAAACAAACAAAAAAACGACGCAACAAGAACGAGTTGTCCGATACAGACAAAAATAAGTGGTAGAAAGATTATGTAAAGAAGAGAAAATGACTAAAATTTCAGAAAAATTGAATGATATATTACAGAGTTACATAGTTACAATATAACGAGCTCAATAAGGTATTGACCTACTTCTAGCCTGGATGCAAGCTGCCACACGACGTGGCATAGAGTGATAAAGCACCCTGAAGGTCTGCGGTATTTCTATCAAATTTGCTCAAATTGTCAGGCCAGGTCATCAACATTCCCTGGTAGACGCAGTCGCTTTCCTATCATATCCCACGCATGCTCGACTGGAGAGAGATCTGGTGATTTGACTGACCAAGAAAGTGTTTGGCATGCTGTAGGATAGTTCATAGCAACACGTGCCGTATGTGGTCTGGCATTATCTTGCTGAAAAATAAGGCCATGATACTGCAAAAGGAACTGTAGCAAAATAGTTCTCAGAATGTCGTCGATGTACCACTGTCCTGTAAGTGTGCCTCTAATGACGACCAAAGGGTCCGGCTGTCGAAAGAGCAGGATTGGCACGGTTACCATGGGTGTCTCCAGACACGTCTTCGATGATCGTCAGGACGCAGTTGGAAGCCTGATTCATCGCTAAACACTATGCAATCCAGTCAGCATTATTCCAACTGATCGAGCCAAGCACCACTGTAACCTAGCTTGACAGTGTGCAGACGTGAGTTGCAGGTTGTGTAACGGGTGGTACGAGGGTATATTTCGCTCTATTAGCCGTTTGTAAATGGCCATGGTGGACACTCGTGTGTGAGTCACGCGTGGGTTGGTCAATAACGATGAATCAGGCACTGTGACAGCTGATCTGACAATCAATCTGTCCTCCTGATTTGCTGTGGCCCTAGGTCGACGGCTGCCATCATGACGATGAAATCTGCCATTGTCCACCCATTCTTGCCAGCATCTTCTAATGGCCGCATCGCTTCGGCCATATGGCGTGCGACTCTCCGATTTGCCCAACCTGTCTCTTTCAATCCTATAATATGACTCCTTTCAATCTCCGACAGTTGCTCGTAATGAGCTTGAACTCTGTGGCGAGTCATATTTTCAGTCGTTTAAAGGCAACCTAAATCGCAATGCACATAACCATCAGATTGAGAATCGCTACTTATAGACACCTGCCGAGTACGCAGTTATGATGCGCTGTAGCTCTCGTTATTGATTCATTGTACACCAAATTTTAATCATTTACATGTTCTGTACATATGTTTCTGCATATAAAATTTCATTATAATCGGGCAAACCTTTGTTGGTGCATCGTTTTTAGGTTTTGTTTGTTATAGAGCAGTGGTGGGCAAACATTTTTAATGGCGGGCCACAAAGTTTAAGAAATTCTAGAAGAGGGCCATAATTATAGAAAAAATGCATTTTGTGTTAACGCTTTTAATCATAATGTTATAAAAACATTACAACATTACACACAAATGTTACAAATTACTTTTTACCTTAAATAATATTTATTTTAACTTTTATTCCAAGGCCCTGACACGTTAGACATGCGAGACATATGGGATTGTTTTTGATTTTCCATAATATTTTCGAAAGCAGTTTCCAGCTTTGACGAAGCAACTTTCAACAGTGCGAAAAGGTGTTCATCAGTCAATCGGTTTCTGATTGAGTTTTTTTGCAATTTCATGATCAAAAAAGTCTGTTCGCACGCATAAGACGACGCAAATATTGCTATAATTTCCTGGGCGTGAGCAATCATCTTTGGGTATTCAGCTTTCGGCAGTGCTCTATAAAAATCTAGTTTTGGGGAATTCAAGAACAATTGCTTTAAATGGGTACTACACTGCATTTCAATAATTTCCAACTGCAATTCTGGAGATACATTTTCCGGGTCTACATTAAACGGCATCTAGAAAGCATCTAGCGATGATTGAATGTTCTTAAAATCTTGAAACCTAGTTTCAAATTCTGCGTGAAGTTTTTTCAGCACCTGACTGAAATCTTTTAGCTTATTCTCACTCACAGGTGACATGGATTTAAACGCGGAAAGTGAGTTAAATCGTTCTTCGCCATGCAGTTATAAAATAGAAAGAGCTGAGTTTTAAATGATTTCAGACAACCCCAAGTCTCATCCATAAATTGGCTCTTTCCTTGCAATTTTTTGTTTAATTTGTTATAGTGTTCGAGCAAATCGGTAAAAAATGCAAAATCGGTACGCCAGTCTTTGTCTTCAAAAATTTGGAAATCAGACTATTTGTCTGATTTATTCTTTAAAAATCTTGTATTTCCTCTTTTAAATTCCAAACCCGTTCAAATGCATATCCACAACTTAACCATCTTACTTTCGTGTGGTAGAAAAGGTCAGAATAATCTGCGTCGACTTCAATCAGAAATTCTTGGAATTGTCGGTGTACCATGCCCCGAGATCGAATCGTATTAATTAGTTTTGAAACCACATTAAGTACATGGGTAATATCTATTGCAGCTTTACAAAGGACGTCCTGGTGAATTATACAATGTAAAAATACAACATCGTGATTAGGATTCTGGTTCCGAAAAATACCTGAAAATCCCGAGTTTTTTCCAACTATATTTGGGGCTCCATCTGTAGTTATATTACATAATTTTGAAATAAGTACATTTAAATTTTGAAGGCCTTCTGAAAATTCGTTATGAATTATTTGCCCCGTCGTTTTTCCTTTTATCGATTGCAGACAAACTAGCACTTCAGTAATATTAAATTCGTCATCAACGCCTCTAATGAAGATTAATAATTGTGCAGTGTGTCACTTCTATCCGTATTTTCATCCATCGTCACTGAAAAATATTTAAAGTTTTCTTTACGTTGCCTAAATTGAGTCGACAAGTTAGTGTAATGGCATCAATTCGCGTTGTTACAGTTTTTCGCGATAAACTGACAGACTCAAACTCTTTAATTTTTTCTGGACATAAAAATTTTGCTCATACTTACCATACAATCTTTCACAATATCTCCTTCTGAGTATGGTTTGTTATGTTTAGCTATTTTATAAGCCACAACATATCCAGCCAGTGTAGAAGCCTTTTGAGCAGTCTTTTGCTTTATAAGCATATTACGTTGAGCAAATATTGTTTTTAATAAGATTTCCGCATTTTGTTTTCCTGCGTCATTCATCAAAGTACATTTAGTTTTTGAATGTTTGGTGTTGAAATGGCGAGCAAGATTAGAATTTTTAAATACCGCCACTGCTTCATAAAAATAAGACATATTGGTATACCGTTGTATTCCGTAAAGAAATATTTCCATGTCCACTCTTCTTTAAGCAAACGATATTCGGAATCGATTTTTCTTTTTTTATACTCCATTATCTTAAAAGGGGTGTTTTTTTTCAAAAATTTATGAATGTAAAGCGTTACGCGAACAAGCAAGAACAAGAGACAAAATTAACGTAAAACGTGCAGATCGGTCAGTGACAGCTGGCGGGTGGCGACTGAGTTCACTCGTCCGCTCCTCTCATTTAACCAAGCTTTGCACACCATATTATGTAACGCATGAATTACTCGGCTAGTTCAGCTTCTTTTGTAGGCTATGCATCTATTATTCTACTAAGTAAAATCCACTTTAAACTTCTAGACCGTCAAAACGTAATTGTAATGGGCCATGTACTATTCATGTCGATAAACCCTCGGCGGGCCGGATTAAATACTTTCGCGGGCCGGAGTTGGCCCGCGGGCCGTGCTTTGCCCATCACTGTTATAGAGTGGTATAAAAAGTGACATTATTGGAAATTAAAATCTTTCGTACATATATAATTTGATATAAACTATGTAGATCTTATTTAAAAATCATAACTTTTAAAATAATTTTTTTTATTTTTACTCCATTATAAGGCAATGAGTTTAATTAAATCTATTTTGTTCAAGTCAATCGTTTTTCTAAAAGGCCTCTTACGAAATTTAAATTTTTCTTAAAGACATGGAAATTTGTAATTACAACAAATCATATCTGAAGAAAAAATTTCCCTTAAATTAATCTTAAATTAAATTAGTTAAAACTTTTAAAATGATTTATATTAATAGATTAAATATGAATAAAACTCAATAAAAGAATGAATGAAATATATTAATTTATTTTTAGTATAATATTAAGTGAATTGTAGCATTTGCAATCATGAGAAATTTCTAAAATAATTAAAATTGTTTTGTTTTTCCCTTTTTCAGCTCATTAATTTTTATATTCGTTCATTTTCTTCTATTTTTTTCTTTTAAGATTAAAACTTTTTTTAGAAATAAAGTTAAAAATAAAATGCTAAGAGATTTTTGCTTTTAAATTAAAATATCTTTTCTACTATAAAGAATGACTTAAAATGTGATACGACAAAACAAATTCTATTTATTCAGAGTCATAAAAAAATGAGTAGTAATTAAAGAATTTGGAAAAAAATGGCTTCGTAAATTAAAAGAAACAATGACCTGTTTCTTTCACTAAACTGAACCAATAAAAAAGAAGAGAATTTGCTTCATTTTAACTAAAGATAAGGATTCATGTGTTCATTATTTTACGATTCATTAAAGAACACTCATTATTTTTGAATCAGCAAGAAACTATTTAACCTTTTGAAGAAAACCAATATCATTAAACGTTCATTTTAATGAAATTCTTATAAAAATTTTTCTTTATGTCCTTTTATTTCGGTTTTTTTTCTATCACAAACGGTGGACATGGAAAACAATAGTCACGCTTATTGATTTGTTTCTCATAATGAAGGAGGGGGTACCTTTAATCATTATTAACAAAAAACCGAGACATAGACTCAATTTTTATTCATTACACTTCAGACTTCTACTTAATCACCATCTAGAAATATGCATTTCTCCCAACGTTTCTTGATTTTTGAAAGGCCATCGTTGTAGAGATCAGCTGACTGCGTCGAAAATCATTGTTTTTCCTCTGGAGTGACGACATATATGCTGTTAAATTTCTGAACAAGCAACGTATATTAAATTTACAGAAAGAGGGGAAAAATCGTGGGTAGCGAGATCCGGTGAATAGGGCGGGTGTGTTAAATTTTCTACAATCCACATCACTTTCATTCCACAAAAGCACTTCGAGATGAATGTACAGGAGCTTTGTCGATAAGAAGATGGACCTAGCCTTCTACCATGCCGTTCCTTGATCAGAACTTCGCACAAATGGTGAAGGTCTGATATTTCCCCAGGTAGTCTATTAAGATGATTTAAAGAGAGGCCTAAATCACTGGAAGAATGATCTTCCTTTTAGACTTCTGCACCTTAGCCTTTTGGGGTGGAAGTGAGACACCTTGTTTCCACTTATTGCTCATTTTATTGGACTTTTGATCACATTGTTACAAGATTCTTAAGCTTCATCCATCTTTATCCATTGTTACCAGATTCTTAATCTCTATCCATAGTTACCAGACTCTTAATCTTCATCCATTGTTACAAGAATCTTAATCTTCATCCATTGTCACCAGATTCTTAATCATCAACCATTATCACAAGATTCTTAATCTTCATCCTTTGTCACCAGATTCTTAATCATCAACCATTGTCACCAAATTCTTAATCTTCATCCATTGTTACCAGAACTTCATCCATTTTTACCAGGTTCCTAATCTTCATCCATTGTTACGAGATTTTTAATCTTCATCCATCTTTATCCATTGTTACTAGATTCTAAATCTCCATCCATTGTTACCAGATTCTAAATGTTCATCCATTGTTATCAGATTTTTAAGCTCCATCCATCTTCATCCAATGTTACCAGATTCTAAATGTTCATCCATTGTTACCAGATTTTTAATCTTCATCCATTGTCACCAATTCTTAATCTTCATCCATTGTTACCAGAACTTCATCCATTTTTACCAGTTCTAATCTTCATCCATTGTTACGAGATTTTTAATCTTCATCCATTTTATCATTTTACTAGATTCTAATCTCATCCATTGTTACGAGATTTTTAATCTTCATCCATCTTTATCCATTGTTACTAGATTCTAAATCTCCATCCATTGTTACCATATCTAAATGTTCATCCATTGTTATCAGATTTTTAAGCTCCATCCATCTTCATCCAATGTTACCAGATTCTAAATGTTCATCTTTCGTCATCCATTGTTACCAGATTCTTAATCTTCATCAATTGTAATCCGATTCTTAATCTTCATCCATGTTACCAGATTCTTAATCTTCATCCATTTTACCAGATTCTAATCTCATCCATAGTTACCAGATTCTTAATCTTCATCCATTGTTACAAGAATCTTAATCTTCATCCATTGTCATGATCTTAATCATCAACCATTATCACAAGATTCTTAATCTTCATCCTTTGTCACCAGATTCTTAATCATCAACCATTGTCACCAAATTCTTAATCTTCATCCATTGTTACCAGAACTTCATCCATTTTTACCAGGTTCCTAATCTTCATCCATTGTTACGAGATTTTTAATCTCATCCATCTTATCCATTGTTACAGATTCTAAATGTTCATCCATTGTTACAGATTTTTAATCATCAACCATTGTCACCAAATTCTTAATCTTCATCCATTGTTACCAGAACTTCATCCATTTTTACCAGGTTCCTAATCTTCATCCATTGTTACGAGATTTTTAATCTTCATCCATCTTTATCCATTGTTACTAGATTCTAAATCTCCATCCATTGTTACCAGATTCTAAATGTTCATCCATTGTTATCAGATTTTTAAGCTCCATCCATCTTCATCCATTGTTACCAGATTCTAAATGTTCATCTTTCGTCATCCATTGTTACCAGATTCTTAATCTTCATCAATTGTAATCCGATTCTTAATCTTCATCCATTGTTACCAGATTCTTAATCTTCATCCATTGTTACCAGGTACTTAATCGTCATCCACTATTATCAGAGGACCAAAAAAAATTTTTTTTTGTCCAACTGCTAAGCATTTAACATTTTCCTCGACAATCATGCTGTATTTACTATTGAATAAGAGTCAGTAGTCATGGAGTGCTGAGACTTTTGACTTCTTCGTAAATAATGCTTCCACACACCACCAATCAGTCTTATTCATAATCATTTGGATGGCTGCTCTTCGGTTTAATAGGGTTAACAATTCTAGAGTTTTCTTCATTGCGGCAGTATTCTTCATGTGCGATGGTTCTCTACTTCTTGTATCGTCTATAAAAAACATGTGGCTATGTCGCGGGTGTGAGAGGGTTCAATGAAGAAGCAGGCGTAATCATAAATAACTCATTTTATTTAATATTTAACACTTTATGAAATCTGTAAGAAACCTTAACCCGTAATCAGATAATTAAACTATAGAACACACATACTTATCTCAGTTAAAGCTCCTTGTACGATCATGTTCACAGCCTGAAAGCTCGTTCAGCTCCAAGCCTGGTTACTTAACCACTTTCTGATGAACTCTCCGTCCAATTGTGACGGATCTATACGCGACCTCTTACTAATAATCCTCTTGGGTATTCTTTGGGGCTAGAAAAATTTATCAATCTTCTCTTAAGAAGAAAACGTGATATGCAAATTAAGTTTACTATATATAGCTCTTATTCGCGGTTAGTGAGTTGATGAGAATAGATAACAGGAAGTTAGAAGTTTAGAAGTTTAGTTAATTAGAGGTGACGAGAAAAATACAAGGTGAATATTTCCATAAATGGTTAAAAATTCCTTGTAAAAGATTTTAGTCAGGAAGTTTATAGATAAATTCAATGGATTAGAAGACTGTCTAAGTTCAGGTACTGTCACCTTCCTTTTACGTTGATATTTAAAATATTAAAATGGTAAAACGGATATTAGTTACATATCTACCGTGTAAAGTAATATTAAGGTAGGAATATTATTATAAAGAGGCTTATATTCTCCCCAAACGCAACTCTCGTCCGCTCTGTTGTCTGATTGGATCATCCTACTCATAGTGTTGCATTGATTTGTGTTGGAGTCGATTAAAGTGATAAATAAAATAATTGGGATTTATCATGTCGAATAATCCTTCACTTCCTTCAACACCTTTAACTGAGTCACAGGGTAGAAGGGAACTAGGTCTGTTACAAAATATTAATCTTAAGATTCGCGACCACCAGCCGCTGCTTATTAACGCTTGGATTTAAGCTTAACGATCAATTCTTAACCGTCATATCGCATACTCAACGACTGGAGAAAAACCTAGGGAAGAAATGTAGTAAGAGTAAAATTTATGGATGGATCAGGAATTTAATCCATGAAAATGGTACAACGGCTACCGCAACATTTTTATATATCAACAAATTTCAGACATTTAACCTTTTTTGTGTGCGGATAGGTTAACGCAGAAAAACGTATCAAAATTTTAATTTTAAAAATGAAGCATCTTTTTTTGGATTCCGAAATTCAAACTGGGCATATGAGTGTCAATATTTTAGCAATTCGTAATTGTATCAGGTTGACTTAAAAAGTTTATTTAAATATTCCAATTATTTATTATAAAAGCTAATGTACATTATCATTTATGCCTTCAGTTTTGGAAGAGGTTTTTTTACAGGTATTAATTATTTATGTGTGGTTGAAAGTATAATCTAACTAACTATACACAAGATAATTACCTCAAATTGTTATAAATTATAGAACACTTAATAAAAACATCTTGTTTTTTTTTTTTAAAAATGGGCTGCGAAGAATTTTATCTTTATTACTTGTATCTCATCATCATCTTAACTATTACCTTAATGTGTAATTTTTCAATAACATAACAGTCATAATTTTTTAATATAAATGGAGTGAGAGAGAATTTGTTAATATTACGTTTGCTATATCAATGTAGAGGAATTTCGCGTAAGCTTAATTATTCGTTTTTGCTTCTGGAATCCAATTACTATGAAGGTACACTTCTTCAAGAAAATCTATATGCATTACAAAAAAGAATATGCATTAAACATAGGAGGGGGGGGGTGTAATATTTGAAAAAAAGATGTTAAGGAACATATAAGAAGGCCACACATCATACTGAAAGAAAATTCTTAAACTAAATGTTAAAAAATAACTAGTATATTAGAACGAAAATGCATAAATACATTTAAAACAAAAAAATATATTTTAGAAAACAGTGTTTATTGAAAATATAATTTATAGTAAGGGTTCTTTATTGTTCATATGGAATAAGATTATAAATTCGCATGTTTATTTGAAGGAATACACTTGCCATTATTACTATCACTTTATTTATTTTGCTTGCGTAATATATGTAAAAAATAAGCTTCCAAAATAGATCCATTCTTTAAAAGAATTAAATTTTATTTTGAGAAATTAATAATTAGCTTCTATAAACTTTTTTTTTAGTAAAATGCTGTGAGCAATTAAAATTACCTCCTTACTTAGTAGCGAAAGGACTCACACAGCTTTTTGACAAACGGTTTTTATTCCAAATTAATTAAACAAAATATTAAATTCATTAATGAATTTTTATTTTTCACAGCCTTTTGCACGAGGAAAGTTCTAGTCTGGTTTACTATTTGCAGATCTTGAAGTGATCGGCTCCTGGGTGCGGTTGCCACCGCAACCCCTTTCGCTGGTATCGTCCAAAGTCAATTCATTCAAGTTGTTACTCCGCAGACTCCGGTACTCCGTCTTTTTGTGCGGTCATCGCGGTTCCTTTCCCTTGGACCTTGGAGTGCGGCTGCCTCAGCAACTTATATCGTGTGTCTTCGAAGAAGAAGAATAAAAACTGATCCGGAAGAATATGTAGAAGATCGATCAAAGATCTCTCGAGTGACTGCTTCGCAGACTACGACACTCCGTTTTTAAGATAATATCGATGTTCCTATCTCTCAGTCCTTGAGATGCGGCTGTCCCCGCAACCACTATCGCATGTCTTCGAAGTAGAAAAAATAATGCGGAAGGTAATGCAGAAGATTGAAAGCAAAGCTCATCAACTTTCAAGCTGACCCTGTAAAACTTCCTAAGAGGGCCTCTTTCCCGTCCTTAGTCAGCTCTGATTGGAATGCTTAGTGGATTTGCAGACGGCCCACTTCGTGTTCTTCCTAATTCCATTGGTTTTTAGAGACAATAGACCGATGCGACTGAGATCACTCCGTCCACATACCTAGAACACTATATGGGGGCTCTATCAATTGAACTGTCACTTTGACACTGAAGACACTCTCCAGGGTATGTTCTTTTTACAACAGGCCAGCATTCTTTTTCATTCAAATAATTCACGGTCCAAATGTGCGAAGGGAGACAACAATAGATACTGTTCACAGGAGTGTTTTTTCTATAGATCGCGGTGTCCAAAAGTTACCTAAGGCTCAGAGAGGGATGAGGTGTGCTTTCAACATACCCGCCTTCAGAATCGGCTGACATCTGTTTTACTCCCAGGCATGAGGAAAGAATACACGGTCTATTTTGAAAGATTACAGTATCCTATCTGGGTATTCTGCTTACCTCCATACATCAAACTTGACAAGTCTTGTCGGGAAGTGTTCGTCTAATGAGCCGACGTTACATTAGAACGTTTATTTCTCCCCAATATTGAAAAGGATTTAATAATTTTTTTGGTGGAAAGGAAAAAGAAAGTTTACTATTTTACGTACGCTTGCTCATTTACATACATGGTTTTTAGGAATCAAATTACGATACAAATTTGTGAGGTGAATTTAAATTTTAATGTACATAAGGCAATACATTTCGCGTGTAGAATGATGGAATTCTTTTTTACTTTTTTTAAATATAGCATTTACTTTTTTTGTTGCAGGGCAAACTGAAAGAGAGCACATGTCTTTTGACCCCAAAACATTCCAAGATGAAATGCCAAATAACGAAAAAAAAAACAGTTCTCGAGATAAACATGGCAACCTTAGAGCTGTGGTAAAATTCTTCCTAATTAGACTATTTATATATACAATCAAATTAAAAATATTCAAATCTTGAATTCCTGATTATAAATGAGCTACTGCGAATACATCAATGGATTAATGAAATATTGCTTAATTTTTGCATGAATTTTACTTTATTCCAATACGGAGTAGAAGAAAAACTTTTACTTCTAAATTATATGTTTTTAAAAAAAAATTAAATTCATTATTGGGAAAAGCAGGCAACTGAAAAGTGGTCAGGTACAATTGAAAATAGCTTCTGGCTATAATAGCCGACAGTTATATGAAATGAAATTTTTGAAGTATTGAATGAAGAAAAAAAAAGAAGAAAATATGAACCCAATTTTAATTAAAAATAAAGAAATTTAAAACAACATCTCTGAGTTTGATAAGATGTAGAAGCTGTCAAATATTTTCTTACGAATATATTTCCTTTGATAACTGACAAAATATTTCAAATCTTAGAACATCTGAGAGCATAAATTTTGACACATAATTAGTTTGAAACTCGAAGGAAACTATAACCAGTATGACGCTAGACTCTTTAAAAAGGAATAAGAAAGAAAATTAAAATTAAAAAATAACAGACCCTTAACCTAGACTATCTGCAGCAAGCAATTTTAAAAACACAATGGGAAAAAAAATTTAAAAAAAATTTCTCTCTGAAAATTTCCAACAAAATTGCAAGCGATAGTTTCTTTTTTGAGACAGAAAAAACATTTTACTTTTGAGACTTTTTTATAGGAATTATTTTTTATATGACAGATCTCTAATCTAGCTTTTGTTTTTTTTGAATTTCAGGTAGTTTGTAAAAATATAATATTTGATTTTTAATTTATTCATGCGAGTCTTATTTCATCAATTACGTATAATGATGTTGATAATATAGTCATATTTGTTTATTTTGTAGTGTTTTTTTTAATACGTTTGAAAAGTGAGATATTTATTTTGATACAGAAGTATTTTTTTTAGTATTGAGTCACCCCATTAATACATAACAGTCATATAAAGGAACTATAAATTCTCTGTAATGCTTTGAAATAACTTTTTTTTACATATTGAAAAAATATGCATTCATAAAAACTTGTTTGCCGTATTATCTACCACATAAGGAACAAGAATGATTTATCAAATTTTTTCAACTATAAAATAAAACCATAAATAAATTTAACAGCACATTTTAAATACTCGAAGTTTAATTGTAACAGATGCATCATGATCAAAGTATTTTAGAAACAAATAATGCACCGACAAAAACTCTTACATTGAATTACAATAGAAATGTTTTTATTGTAATGAAAAATAAAAAAAATTAATAATTTTAAATATTTTTCAGAAAAACTACCCTCTAGTACATCTTTAAACTTCCTACATGGATGTAAAATTTGAAACGATTATTTCATTTAGTTTAAATGTTTTTCTGCTGCTTGTTTCTTATAACTAAATTACTATTTTTCTCCTTTTCTTTTAATATAATATCTTTTTTTTATATAAAAATGTATTGCTATCAAATTACGAAGGTAATACCAGGACAATCACCCACTTCATAATAATGTGAATGGGTTTAAAAACATATCTACGTGTCCTGTACTAAAGACTTAGCTATAAAATAAGAAATGCAAACCCTCTACCGTGGTTTAACATTCCTATTCTCTATTGAATATAAGTACGAGTACTTCATACAACAGTTCTTTATACCTTTAAGTCCTTGTTTCTTTTGAATTTGACCCAATGTTTAAGAGAGACAGCACACACATTTGCTCAATACCATTCTGTTATTCTTCAATTACTGTGATTTTAGCTCTAAGTATTCAGAAAAGAACAAAATTTTCTCAAAAATTTAAAAATTTTAACGTGAAATCAGCTAATATACCAAAATAGTGTGATTTAAATCCAAATGTTTCCGGTGATAAATAAAGTTTTATTTTTTCAAATAAAAATAGTTTTGAATTTCGTTCACAGATGGCGTTGTATGTTACAAACAGCAAAAGTAGCAGATATGAGAACCACTCAAATACTGTAATTTCTTTCACATGCAGTGCTAGGAAATGTGCGCATGCAAAGTACAAATACAGTTTCACTCTAAGGGCTACATAGTACCCTTTTTCAAAAACATTTTTTCGAGAGAGTAGCAGAGTAAAAAAAAAAAAAAATTGTGTCATCTGAAAGAACAAAGTCAGTTTGACCAGCCATTATTTTACAATTTAAAAAAAAAAAAAATTATTTTCTTAAATTTTTCAAATTCTTATAAAATGCTCAATTTTTAAAATTTTTTAGTCATTTTCAGAGATTTTTGTTTCTTAGATTATTGCAAACAGAAGTTAGTATATATTTGAAAATCTGTTCCCTTGTTGATTTTTAATAATTATTTTTCTAGGTAAACCTGGGAAAAACGCGAATATTTTTAAAATATTAAGGTTAGCTTTTTTAAAAATAAGTAGAAATCTCAGTTAAAAAAAAAAAATCCATACTAAATTTATAGAGAATTCGTTTGGGAGTATATACAAAAAAATTTTAAGACAATCTTGAAAAGAAATTGCCGTACGGATTAGAAAACACTTATATCTTTAAAATTAAAAGTCTGAGAAAACGCAATCAAAGTTTGTAAATGCAAAAAACAAAAATAATGCCCTTAAAGCTCTAATTTTTTTAATATGTTATTTACCAATATATGTTCTTTATTAAAACACTGCTTTAATTAAATTGATTGAAAATATTTTTTAATCTATACAAATAAAGAAAATTGAAGTGTCTGTTTGTAATTTCAAATTAGCAGCTTTTTACTAAATGCATTTGAAAATATATAAGGTACTTATATCAAAAAATCAATTTTTAAAATTTTTGTCTGTCTGTCTGTCGGTCTGTCTGTTTGTTCCGGATAATCTCGAAAACTTCTGGTCCGATTTTAAAAATTCTTTCACCAATGGAAAGCTACATTATCAGCGAGTAACATAAGATATATTTAATCTCCATATTCTTTCGGGAACGGGAACTATGCAGGTAAAACTTTGACACACGTTGCTTACTTCCCGCCAAGTTAGCGCAAAATTATGCATTTGGTCAATAATGGAAATTTTAATAAAAATTTTCTCACACATTTGTAACAAATAACTGAAACATAGTGTAATTTAGCATCTTTACAAAAAGCAATTTTTTAAATAGTTTTTTATTAAACGTCTATTGTGTATTAAGTTACGATTGTTAAATGTCAAACTCAAACTTTGAGAAATATCGGCAAGTTGGCTAAGAAGTTCTCTATTCCGACAATCCCATATATTTTAATTAAAATTTTCTCCCACTTTTTAAAAGGGAAACAAAATAAAGTTTTAGCGAATTGCGCGCGCATGATATTGAAAATTCTATGGTAATATTAATTGACAGTTTCATAAAAAGTTTTGATTACTTTAGTAGTTTTGATTAGTTTTAAAAGTATTTATTACTTTGAATTTTTTTAACCTAATTATACAATATTCATATTTTGCACAAAATTTTTCACTTATACTGAACTTAGATATTTTACATGGAGGTATTAGTATGAAGATATACTATGGAGGAATCCATATAATGTTACTCGCCGAATAAAATTAGGGAGCTTTACCCAATACTTATTTCATCTTAAGTCTTTCTAATTCTGAAACTTTTGGAATAAGTACAAAGACTACATGGTGGAAGATATTTTGCGACGAAAAACAACCAAATATGTCTTTCAATGAACACATCTACAACGAAACGCAATAAAGGTTTTCAGAATGGTTGGGAAGAAGCTACATGTTTTTGAAATAATTAGCCCTAGACGTGTTGACGGAAATGGCTTCGATAATAAAATTACTTGAGAATTAAACTACGATTTTATAGCATTGCAACATCAAGTAACAGAATTTATCCCTCAATTAACTCCAGAACAAAGTCACTTTTTCCAACAAGTGTTACGCAAACTAGAATCCGGCAGTGGTGCACTCTTTTTTCTCGACGCCCCTGGAGGAACCGGAAAAACATTTTTGCTAAACTTATTATTAAAGACCATCAGAAAACCCAGAAGATAGCAGTTGCTATGGTTTAAATTCAGAACATTATGCAGAGACGCAATTGAAAATTGGTTATGGATGTTTGGACGCAAATGCTGGAGGTTATATTTTACTTTCAGAGAATTTTGTAATGTAGAAGAAAATGATGTAAATCTTATTGCTCAATTTACAAGGGCTTGCAACAAAATTTAAATTAGGATCAGTGGTTGAGCGCAAGTTCAATATTGGCGCCTAACAATGACATTGTCCATAAAATCAACATTGAAAATTTAAGCGACGTGCGGGGATGGGGGATTGAAGAAATATTTATCAATAAATACAATCATGGATAAAGAACATAGTACTTCATATCCCACGGAGTTCTTAAATTCACTTGAACTTTCGGGTGTACCCTCACATAAACTTCAATTAAAACTAAATGTACCAGTTATGCAAAATCTCGATGCTTCTCGACTATGTAAAGGAACGAGGCTTTGGATCACAAAACTGATGCAGAATATACTTGGTGCCAATATTTGAACATATGTCATGAAAAGGGATAGTGTTATCATACTTCGAATTCCGAGTATCCCCTCTGACCTATCGTTTCAATTTAAACAAGTTCAATTTCCAGTTTTACTGTTGCTATTAACAAAGCTAAAATTTCAGGTAGCAGGGGTGCATTTTGAAATGCAATGTTTTTCCCATGACTAACTATTTGTAGCCTGATCTGGTGTGTCCAATACCAAATCTTCACGTATTTTCAACTGACGGAAGAATATACAATATGGTATACAGTAGCATCTTAGAATAATATTCTGCTTTGAGTTCTTTTGAAGATGAATTATATATTAAACGTAGATACTTTCGATTTTTAAAAATATTAATAGTTTAAAGTTATTGAATATTTGTTGTTAATTATTATAATAAATTACGTTTTCAGTTTTTTTAAACTAAGCTCAATTTAAGACATTTTAAATTTTATTGGTTCCAGTCAATCAATAAAAAATTTACCATATTATATTATTTACTTTCTTATGATAATGATTACGACTTTGACAGTTATTTAAAGACATCAACGCGAGCGGAGTCGCGGGTAAAAGCTAGT
>BMAO01011613.1:0-23534 GCA_019973975.1 Trichonephila clavata | reverse complement strand
TGTTCAATTTTTTTTAAAAAAATTATATCTGTAGTTAGATGCTTTTTTATTGACTTGAACAAATCGCTTTTTCTTAATTATGCAGTCTAACAATCTTTTTTTTTTCTATTGAATTTTTTTAAAAAAAAGGATAAAATAAAATTACTTCTAAAAAAAAGTATCTTTAATGGCCAAAAAATGTAATAAACTTTATTTAAAATGTTCTGAAAAGTGTTTTTTAGAGCTCTGGTTTATGTGTTTTCTGCAAACAACTGAATTATTTGTGAATTTTGTATTCTTCCCTATTTGAATAAAATGTGTGGTTCTACTTGCATTTAGATGGAAGCATAAGAATAAATTAAAAATTATATATATATAAAAGATTTTTTACCTGGATAGAATAAGAATAAGTTATAAACTGCTACTACCATTGAAGAATTCATAACTGGTTGCAGTCATGATAAATGAAACAACTTTTTTAATTACACATTTTATTTTTAAAACATAGAAAAAAACAAACAGCCTAGCTTACTATGGACAAAACTGTTCTTCATTTCAAAGATCTCAACTTATATACTTTTATTGCTAGAAGTTTCTGGAAATTTCCTTGCTAGTATCATTCCTTAGGTTTAAACATGTTACTTGATGAGATTCAATAGCTGATACAATATTGCATCCTCCCAAAATGAAATGTGACGACACCACACTTTTTTTTGGGAATTAAATTGTGGTTAACATTGTATTTCGCATTAGGTGAGGAAAGAATTAAATATCATAATATCTTATAAGGTTTTAGACTATCGTGAATTTAAGAAAATTGCTCTCAAGGAAACTGTAATAGAGAATTATTACTTATATTTATGTGAAGAGCTTTTTATGTAATTTGTTTTTGATATTAACTCTTTCCCTGGCGGCAGGGGGATTTAAATCCTACCGTCGTCTGGCAGGCAATTTAACAATTAAATGGCTGAAACACATGCATTAAAATAAAAAATTCCTGTAACTGTGCAATTGTTAGTTAAGATCTTAATTAATTTATTATTATTAAAAGTAATTTATTAATTAACAAATTAATTTATTACTTATTTTTTAATTTTTATTATTAATTACTTAATTATTGTTGTAATTATTGAAAGAAAAAAATTCCTGTAACTGTGTGTGTGCAGTTGTTAGTTAAGAGCTTAATTAATTACTAGTTAATTGTTAGTTAGTTGGAGCAAACAGGGGTGACCTGAATGTTGGCCCGCGTCAAAGCGTGAAAACACGCCGTTGCCAGGTAAGAGTTGGATTTGTCTTGGTGTGTTATCGCGCCTATGCCAGGGAAAGAGTTAATACCAGTATAAAATATTTTGAGATGTGTGAATCAGCTTCTCTCACTGTTTTTCATTGCAGAGCCTTGTTTGACCATGATCCCTCCAAGGACAGTGGTCTTCCAAGTCGTGGTCTACCTTTTGGATTTGGAGACGTCCTTCACGTAATCAACGCCAGTGACGACGAGTGGTGGCAAGCCAGGAAAATCTTACCTTCAGGAGAAGAAGAAGGAATGGGAATCATCCCAAGCAAAAGAAGGTAGGCATTTTTATCCATCCATATATTAATGTGAAATTTATGTATATTGCCTTTCACATTATAATTGTCTGAATATTATTGTTCATTGCCAAAAGAAAATTATATTAATGCCTGTAATAGGTAGACACATATTCATTGGAGATCAGTACAAGCTGCATTTCAGTTTTTAATGTATTAAAAAAAATCATACCAGAGTATTTAATGCACAAATTCAAGTTTAATGTATGTGACTACATATTCTATACACATTTAAGTCTTTATTTGTAAAATGGACATTTGCAAGAAAATATAAGAGAAATAAAAGTGCATTATAATTATTTCGAAATTATAATAAGAGTAAAATATGTTACATATACCAAATATGCTTTACTAACAATATTAATATTTAACAGACCTTTGGGGAAAATTTTACTTTTGGTACAAAATTTGCTAAAGCTATTCGTAGTAATTCTGCGAAATGATTTTTCCACTGTGAATATCTTCACTTTGCAAACTTTATTGCGGAATATAAAGATTTGCAGCAATATTGAAACTAGGTGACTAGCAATTTTTTTTTGTTTAGTTTGAATTTTTTTGATATTGTAGTATGTTTCCAAAATTCAGCAATTGAAATACTTCAAATGTTAAGTACTGCATTTGTAATTTCTGATTTTCATTCATGTATATTAACTCAAATCCTGGCTGGGTAGTGTAGTTGTTTTGTCACTAGCCTTGTACGCCTAAGGTTGTGGGTTCGAACCCCAGGCCTAAGTCGGTGAATTTTCATGAGGCAGAAAATCTACAGTGGCCATGTTGTATGATGAGACGGCATGTAAAAGATCTCTACAGTGTCTGTTTGATTTGGGTGCTCTCAGCAAAATTGAAATCCAAATTTGATTTCACATCAACAGAGCTTCTGAGTAGGAAACTGGGCATCAAAATTCCTGTGGCGATTGGTATCCAACTATATGGTGCTGCACTAAAAACTGATACCAGCTTCCAGGGAGTGTGCAATGGTAATATATTAATCTGCAGCCCATTAGAAATTTAAAAAAATATTAACTAAATCTCCTAACTGCTTTTTTAACAAGTATTATTTCTGAAATTGGAATTGCATCTAACACAAATAATAAAAACAGCATAAAATCTTTAAAAGGAATTATTGGATACTTAATCACAATTCAGGTTATTAAACAAGACACAGTGGAAAAAAAACTTTGAATTTTTCATTCAATAAGAGTTGCATTTGCCCATCATTGTTGCATATATCTTAACAAAAATTGCAAGAATGTATTTTGATATGTAGTATAAGACATATTTTGTATTTTAGTTCTTTCCTTTCCTCTGAGTTAAACAGTTTGTATACAAGAAAAACTCCATGTCAAAAGTAATTTGTTCTAATATTTTTTTAAGGGTTGAGAGGAGAGAAAAGGCTAGGTTAAAATCTGTTAAATTTCAAGGAAGGAATAGTTTCTCTGATGGAAAAGTAAGTTGATTTAATTGTTTTTTTCTTTGCATTTATTATGTTAGCATTCTTCTTTAATTGAAGTTGTTTTTGATTTTTAAAACACTAATACACTTTTGTTTTGTATTTCTTTTCAGAGTACTTTAGAAAGGAAAAAGAAAAATTTCTCATTTTCTAGAAAATTCCCATTTATGAAAAGTAAAGAAAATAGTGGTGATGATAGTGACAATGATCGTAAGTGTGCTCTTTTATTTTTAGTGCATATTCTCATTTTATTAATTTTTGCTCTAACAAACTTATATTTTGTGAATACTTAAAAGTTTGACTATGAATTTAGAAATATAGTTTAGCTTTCACAGATATGTGTTAAATCTAAAAAAAAAAATCTCTTGCCCCTCTCCCCTAGAATTTCTGTACTTAATAAAAATATCAATAAGTTCATATTTATGGAAGCAAATGAATTCTGTACTTACTGAAATAAATTATTTGCTCCTTGTATACTTGTTTTGCAATAAATTATTTAAACAAGATGTTACACCAATATGATTTAGGATAAATCGTTTTGTAATAACCATAAAGGGAATCTTAATATTTTATAATTGTATATAATTTTTTTAGCATTTAACTGAAGCAAGAAACTCAACATTTTATGCTGCAATTTTCTTATTTGACCAAAGTTAATTAAATTGATCAAAACGCATATTTGTTATGGGGTTTTTGTTTTTAGTATTTATGAATATTTACAAGTAACAGTTTAAATTGAAATAATCTCTCATAATAATTTGACTTAAATTTATCCAAAAAAGTTTCAGTTATCTGCATAATTTTTGTAATTCCAAATTTCCTAATGCCATTTCTTCATAATTCTCTTGAATTAAATGATTTTCCCTTTTTAATGGGGTTTGTAATTTATTGCTTGTCTTTGCTTATTGTGCTTTATCAGAATCACCTGCTCCATTTTTATCAAATTTTAAATCTTTATTAAAAATGTATTCATTTATTATATAGTATCTTTAATTTTGTTTGCTTCATTATTGTTATTCTTCCACTTTTTGAAATATATGCTTTCTACTCTTTACTAATTGAAACCTTTCTGTGATATTTTAGAAGATGGATCACCTACCAAAGGTTAGTTTAAATTCTCTCTATCTCCATGTTATTTGACTCTTTGCTCATTCTTGCAGTTTTGAATCTATATTTCTATAATTGTGCCTGTCTTCACCTACTAAGCTTTTAATTCTAAAAACTCACCATCCTAAAAAATCAATTTTTCTTTCCATTACTAAATTTTATGTTGAGTTTCATGTACGTTTATCTCTGCTTTGTGTAGCTGTCAAGATGCTTCATAAAATGATGAAACTTCAATAGAAAGGGATATATTATATGCTGCTTTTAAAATTATACTATACTATACTGTTCGAATTAATTGGGACAAATGGTAAAGATTTTTTCCAAAACCCTAGCTTTTAATCGTTACATACCTTAAAAAGACCGAACAATCTCTATATTATTACAAAGTATGTTTTCCTATAGCAGTAATGATCTTTTCAACTCATCATTGTGGAACCACACTTGTATTTGTTGTCATGCATTGCATCTTAACTAAATGATTCTTGATAATATATCAAATTGTCGATCGAATTTAGGTCTGGTGAATAACCTAGCCAATTAAATACTTTTATTTCATTTTCCCGCTTAAAAGTCTGGACCAATATCAAATTGTGACAAGAAGCCAAATCTTATTGAAATGTTTCCATGGATGGAACAATTCTACTGCATGATATTTCTATGTATTTGGCATAATTCATCATACCTTTATAAGGAACTAAGCTTCCATTGCCACTTGTGAAAAAATCCCAAAACATCCATTTAGAAGGATGTTTTACAGTCTGTTGGATATGATCTGGCAGCAATGTTTCAACTTCACTTTGTCTAACTACACTTGATTTGTATCCCTGCACGAGTGAATGAGTTTCATCACTGAAGATCACCTACTTCTAGTCGTTAACTGTCCAAAATCGGTATTTTTGGTTTATGCTAAAAGTCTTCATTTTCTGAGTTAGAAATTGCTTTTTCCTCAGTCTTGAAGCCTTACGGCTAACTACCAGAACCCTTTTCTGTACAGTTGAAGTACTCACTTCAACACCATAATCTGATAAATCCTTTCAAATGTGCTCGTCTTACCTTTTTTAAATTTTTTTTAAAGAATTTTATCAGTTCTTGGAGTAATTTTCTGTCTAAGCCCACGTTTTCCTTTTCTTTTTGGAGACGATGATCAAGAATCTTGAAATGCTATTAAAACACATAATTTGCCCACACCAACTACCGTAGTTGTTGGTGTGGGCAATCTCTCACAGTCATAGAAGTGTGTTCATTAAGGGGGATTATTTGAAAATGCTTCCATCCATCTCTTCCATCATCTCTCTTATTCTGTTCATATCCATCTCTGAACAAGCAAAAGTAATACATATTACATGGAACATAAGATTATAACCACCACACTGAAAGGCTCACAACTGAACTACTAATGTATTATAACCAATCAAACGAGTAAATTATAGCGCCAAGATCCATCCATCACATTACTTTCAGGCAGGTATAACCGGTTTGAGGTGGTTTGAGACATAACTGGTAATCACATATCAACTCAGACAAGAAAAAAATGTTTGTCCCAATTAATTCGAATAGTATAGTATACGTATGTGCAAACACGCTTCGAAGAGCCAAATCGTTATGGCCACCTGTCTAATATTGCATGGATACAGATAGTACCAAATGTTCAATCAGTGATCCCATGATTCCAAGATAATATGAAGTGATTTTTTTCTAACTCTCTGTTGCCAGTCATGACATTCCAAATGGATTTTTTGGGATATAGATTTGCAAGTTAGGTGGTCAGGATATCGATTGAAATTTATCCAGGTGCTTTTTAAACCAATACAGCAGGATTGCAGCCTTGTGACACAGTGCTGTCCTGCTGGATAAAACGGGCACTATATATGAATACAACTGGTATACAATGATGTTGATATAGTCAAAATCTTCAACGCATTGTTTTGACAAGCTCTAAAATTCACTCATTTCCATATATTGAATATCCCTTAGTATAAAAAGATTTTAATATTTTGTTGTAATTTGCCGCAGGAAAAAATCACTGCAATATTTGTTCATCAAACTGAAACTGGTGTAGACTTGCAATTATCTATCAGTGGTACATGATTGAAATCCCCCCCAGAATTTCAAAACCTACCTATGCTGAAAAGATGTTCTATACATAACGATGAAGGAAAAAAATAAAATAAAAAAATGTTATATTAATTATTGCCAGAAGGGGAATGAAACTTAGATATCTGAACTTTTACAGGGTAAGTCAAAATAATTTTTATTCAAGTGAAACAGGCATTTTAGTACTTTGTAACATTTACTGTGGTGAGAGGACATTCACTAAATAGTTACAAGAAAAATTCAGTCCATTTAACAGCTTCTTTCATATTAAATTTTTAAAATCTACCGACAAAACTTCTGTGTATGGTTCAAATGGAAGACAGAAAAGCTTGGAACAAACTGATTCAGCGGTACAAGGAGAGAGCTGAGAATTGTGATATGTTGTAATGTACATTGCACTACTCAGTACTCATTTATCAGCAATCAATATTATAGTAATTAATATATTATATATTTTATATTATTATTTTTTTTTTTTTTTTTTTTTTTTTTTTTTTTTTTTTTTTTTGTAGAAAAATAACTTTGAGTCTAAAATTATCTTGTCAAAATTAAATCTTTTTTCTAAAATTCAACCCTTATGTGCAGTATTAAATTTTTTTAAAAAATTTTAATTTATCCATACCATAGAACATTTTCCCTGCATAGATAGGTTTCAATTAATAGGGGTTTTTATACATGTAATCATGATCTCTCCTACTGGGCATGTGTATATTGTAACAAGTCTTTGAAATAAAAAAAATTTATGTGGTTTAATATATTAAAGAAATCAAACCAATGATTTAAATTTACTTTATATTTATATTAATCATTGTTTTTCTATTAATCTGTTAACATATTTGATGTAATTTTTTATCAAAGAGAATGCTTTTCTCTCCTTACATGCCAGGGTAATTTGTTCTGAAATTTAAGTAAATATTTTTAAAAGCTGAATATATATGTATATATAAAAAAATGTTAATTTTTTTTAAAGTCTTTAATTTTGCTCAATGTTTAGTATAAAATTGCAACTAAGGATTTTTTTTTCTTTATTTTTTTTCTCTGAAGAATTGTTATTAAATATTTTTAATAAAAGTTCTGATTTTCAATTTGTAAACAAGGTGTTTATATTTTTTACAGAAGCACCAAACATATCTGCTAGTGATAGTGAAGGTGGAAGCATACGTAAGTGATATTTACCTTTCTTTATCTATATTTTTCCGTTACCAAATATCTTAACAGAGTGCATTAAAGAATTTGCTAGTGTAATGTATTAATTGCTTATTTATGTTTAAAATAATTAAATTTCATCTGATGAACAAGTTTTAATATCATTTGTATGAACAATAATTTTCTGTCATTCTTAGATTGTAGTTCAATATTTTAAATTATTTTTCTCTTTTTAAAACTATTTTTTAAGCTTAATCATATTAATTCCACATTTATGTTTCGTGTCTGTTTAAATTTTTCTTTAAATTTTTAATCTACTTTTTCATCTATATATACAAGTTTTTCATGGGATATCTTGACTGTTTTAAAAATTAGAATACTGTAAAACTTTCTTCTTTCAGGAGGTCCTGATGAACCAATTCTTTCTTACGAAGCTGTGACTCAGGAAAAAAGTAAATTTTAAATATTCTATTTATGCTTAATCTACCATTTGCTATTTCTATTAGTATTATGTTTGAACTGTACAGTTCAATATTAATTTATTTCACTTTTTAAATATTTTTGTGCTTAATGAAACCATCTATTGGGTTTAAATTTAATGATAAGGTCTATTTTAATTAGTAACTTCATATAAAATCAGTATCAATAATTATGTGCTGGATATTTTTATTTATTATGTGTATAATAAATCCAGAGGATATATCACAACGATAGAAAATATATACTGTATATATTCAAATGTAAGCCACACCCCTAATTCTCAAAAAAAATGAAAAACAGTGTAAGATGGTTTATTGATATCCAATTTTACAAAATTAAAAAAATTTAAAGGATAACTGATAAGAAGTGAATAATTAGTTGTTTTACCAGTATTATAAACTTAACATTCTTGAACTTTTAATTGCTCTAATTGCCCAATCCAATGAATTTGTTTTCCTTCAATTCTAAGCTGCACTCGATTTTCAGTAGCATATACGTTGGAAAAAGAGGGAGGCTTAGATTCGAATAAATACATTTTATAGTTTGATAATTTAGATCAATCTGAATTTTTTTACATAGCAGTATAATTAATCTATCAAGTATTGGATGCACTTATTGTCCGCCACACTGGACTAATAAATATGACTCTAGCTTTTAAAGCTTAACAACTTTAATTTTGCGTTATAAAAGATAAGGCAAATGCCAGCAGCTTTGTGCGACGAGAACTAACCTCTCATAGCGAGGGAGAGTACAGGAATTGAGCATTCTACCCAGATTATATTACACAAACAAGTTGAAGCAAACAAATTGTTGCCATCGCTCAAAAGATACAGTAGATGGAGTTGTTAAAAGACATGGCAGTAAAACTATTACACAGAAAATACATATGAAATACAATTGCAAATAATAAAAATAATTGAATAGAAATTAAGTATCCTATATAAATGAACATATATAGCTCTTTAAATAATAAAAATACAGTTTGAATAATAAGGAAAATATAACTTGAATAATAATGAAAACACCATTTCATTTAAATAACAGAATGATACAATTCCATCCAAACACTTATAAAACATCATCACTTATTTTCAAATGCATTTTAGCTTTTTAAGCAGTACTAATGTTAATCAGTTATAAAAATTTAATTGAAACAGAATATTTTACAGATGCAAAATTTATGTAGGTAAATTGTATCCCCTTATGTTTATTTTGTTTATTTTAGTTACCTATGCTAGGCCTGTTATTATCTTGGGTCCATTGAAAGACAGAATCAATGATGATCTCATTTCCGAATACCCTGACAAATTTGGCAGCTGTGTTCCTCGTAAGTGTGGTTTCTAGCTTTTTATGGATAAAGTTCCTTGTTAAAAAGAAAAACTCTGTCATTAATAGTTCAAAGATATTTAGCAATTTTTTCTTGCTTTAAAGATACAACTCGACCAAAAAGGGACTATGAAGTGGACGGGAGGGATTATCACTTTGTAGCATCCCGAGAGCAAATGGAACGGGACATCCAGAATCATATGTTTATAGAAGCAGGACAGTACAATGATAACCTTTATGGTACTAGTGTTGCATCTGTGAGAGAAGTGGCTGAGAAGGCAAGTTTCCATTGTTTCTTAATTTAATCAGAAGATTGGTTATAACTATCAGAAAATTGAAATTTATAAGTTTAATTCATGTTTTGCTATATAGTTTATAAAAAAATTGGCTCAAATTTATAATTTTTTTCATAAGTTTTTTGCTGCATTTTTACAAGATGCATTTCAGAAAATGAGTTTATATTTAAATCATTTGTGCTTCAATTAAGATTTTAAATTTTATTATTAATTATAATATAATTTTGAATTGTTATTTGATATTGAAGCTTTCTAATATAATATCTCTTAACACTCAGTTTTCTTTTGGGCCATATTTAACTGATTAAAAAGTATTAAATTTCAATTTAGTTCTGATCACATCTATAATTCTGTCTTTTTTGGAACTGATACATGAATGAAAAGATATATTTTTTTTTATCAAGTAATTCATTATTAATGAATTTTAATTTTTGTGACTTTTTTTTATCTCAATTGAAATTCCTTTGTATTTCTTCCTCCCTTGTTTGTTGCGTGTCATGGAATGTTCAATATTGTTCTTTAAAAAATAGCAAATGAATATTTTGTTCTGTGTATGTGTTCATCATAGATGAAAATTCTAAATTTATCAAGTTTTGAGGCTTTTGATATAATTGTTATGTTAAAAATTATAAATTTTACTGATAAATGGATTTCACATAAAAAGTTATACAAATTTTTCCTTAATTTGCAATAAAAATTAAAGCATGTGATAAAAGAAATTAAATATAAGAATTATTTTCAGGACAAGCACTGTATTCTTGATGTGAGTGGAAATGCAATCAAGAGGCTCCAAGTAGCTGGTCTCCACCCCATCGCCATTCTGCTAAAGCCTAAATCAGCGGAATCTGTCATGTAAGTTATATTTTTCTGTACATAATCATTATGTTCCTTTTCTCTGATTTTATCAGATTTATTTCATTCTTTTGAAAAATGAATTCTATTTACAGAGAAATGAATAAACGCATCACTGAAATGTCAGCTTTGAAGGCTTATGAACGAGCTCTAAAATTAGAACAAGAATTTGGAGAATATTTCACAGGTTAATATGATACATTGCTTTTTAAAACTTATATCATGAAATTTCCTTATTATGTAATATTTTTATATGTATGGAATAATGATATAGATATTTTGAGCATTAGTATATTATTAAGTAGAGTAATGAGAACTGCCATGTATTAAATCAAACTGAATTTTAAATCCTTTGTGGAAGTTTGAGGAGAGAAATGTCATTCTTGTACTTTATTGCTTTTAAAAATTATATATGCTCTCAATATTTGTATAATCATGATATGGCATTTATTCATGTAAACAAGTTAACTTAAATACATTTTTAACTAAAATATATATATATTGATATTAAAGTTTTTTCTCTCCTTAGCCATTGTCCAAGGTGATACTCCTGAGGAGATCTACAGCAAAGTTAAGCAGATCATTCATGACCAAGCGGGCCCCACGATTTGGATTCCCGCAAAAGAGAAACTGTGATCCCCAGCTCCACATATCTCAAGTCTTTCATCACAAAAAAACTATTTCAAATGAATTTATCTCATCGAAGTATATATTAATTTCATCTAGAAGGCAGCTTCTTAGTACGGCTATTTCAAAACTGACCGGAGCCTTCTTTGGTTTCGAACCACAGAGTTGTATAAAAAAGTATATATATATATAAAATAAATGAATATATATATATGTAGCATTCCTATTACATCGGCAAGCTGCAATTGCTTTACCTTCAAATGTACATATTTATAGTACTTAAAGCAAAATGAAATTGGTTTTATTTTTTAGAAAAGTATTTTTTGGATGATGACAACTCTCAAGAGTGCAAGAGGAGATAAATCTCTTTTTAAAGTTTAGTTTGTGCAAGGAAGGCGCGAAGGAGAAGTATTTACATCTATAGCTTTTATTGGATAAGCGAGATTTTTTAATGACTTTGTTTTTTATGTATGTATAATCGTGATGCTTTTCCTTAATCCAGTGTGTGGTACAGGTCCAGCGAGCAGCTTTTGTATCTGGACATGCATTCCAGTATTTGCATCTTTCTATAACAGAACTCATTTCATTCCAAGGTTTTTAAATTCATTGTTTTTATTTAAATATGAGTTTCCTTTTAAAGGAGAAAAAATGCATTGATTATTTCAGCCTTGCTGTTGTATGACATTAGTGTACTTAATGTGTTTACTTTTGCATTGGATTTCAGTGGCATATCATTATGTGTAATGTAAAAATTTGTTTGAAATTTCTGCTCTCTGCTCAGAGTTGTTCCTTATGCAAACTTAGCAGAATGTATGAACATTGTACAATTCATCAACAGCTGGTGTTTCACTTTGAATTTGTATCCAGAGTATCTGAGAGTGTTCTCTATGCAAATGTAAATTTCTTCATCCCAGGTGTGTATGTGTGTGTAACAGATATGATCAACTCAGTGTGTGATATATGTAATAAATTAACACTTGCAAAGTACAGTGTCTTGTTATTGTCTCTCTGGATAGATTGTTATGTGTTACATCATTAAATACCTCTTTATATAAAATACAGACCCTGAAAATTAAGAATAGTGGATAAACATATAAATTACATATATGGATTTAACATAAATTGGATTTATAACATATATTACTAATATATTACTTATATCTTTAAATTTACTGAAGTGGGTAAAAACATTATCCTTAAATATCTAACATCAAATATACCAATAAATTTGATTTTTGTAGATTAATGTAAAGAAACATAAATGGTATAAGATCAAAAAATTTCAAAACTTAAATTTATTTTCGCAATTGAATTTTAAATTTGCTTTTATAACCATATAGTGTTTAAATGTTCTAAAACATTTTATAAGAAATTAGGTACTTAAAGAAAGTAACATAATATTGTTACAACTCTTTTTTCACAAAATTTTTTTCATTTATATGAAATTTTAAAAAAATGTTGAATTTACTCTAAATTACATATTAAATATAACAAAATTGGAAAAGAAACTCATGTGACTAAATTAATCAAGCTTTTAGCACTATTATCATAATCAAAGATTTTTGAATGGCATAAATGATTCAAAAATGATTGCCCACATTGAAAATTTGCATACTTTTGAAAGTATACATTACTTGTATACTTTTAGTGTGTGTGTACTTTTTTTTGGTCATTATATATTTTATTTTGAATTTATGCTACCAAATGTGTTATCTTATGGTAGAATTTGTTATAGTTTTAAGATGTTTATGACTAAAGAAGACAAGTGTTGACAGGACATGTAGGGAAAGACTCTTCATACAGTTTATTTCATTGCACATACTATTGTTTATGCAAAAGTATTTTATAGTGTATGATGATAGCATTTCTACAAAATATAATTTTCACCAGGCTTAGATTCCAGTGATTTCCCCCCCCCCCTCCCAAATCATAAAGAAAATTGGGAAACAAATTTTAAACAAAAGAAAGTTTTGAAAAATCATAGAAAATTAATTTTATCTCAAAAAGCTTATTAATCATCTTTCAATTATTAGACAAAAGATTGTTGTGCTACATCAATGCAGAAGGTAGTTATATGAATGTATTTTCATTAAAATAAAAATTTGTCTCTGAACTTTTAACCTTATCTTTTATATCGAACACTTTTTTTAAAAACCTTAAGCATAATTGGTTCTAATCTTTTTTTACATACTGCATAATAGTTCCCTCAAAATACAGATTTTTTTTGTAAATATTTTGAACTGTATTGCTTAAGTCTAACATAGAGGAAAATTTAATAATCAACCGTTATGTCCAACTCACTAAAACTAAAGTTAATGAGAATTCTACATAACCAGTTTTATTTTTCTTCATCAAATATATATTGGGTTATATTTATTAAAATTAGTCCCTGAACCAGATTTTAATTTTTTTTCCCCCATGTACAGTGAAAATCATTTAACGTGAAACTGAGGTGACAGAAATATTTTTTCGTGTTAAAGGATATTGTACAAAATGTATATATACATTCAACAAAATTATATGTTTATTAGAGTATATTTTATTTACATAGATATGTGTATATATGCATGTAATGAAAATTAATGAAACAAACATTCATAAGAGCTTAATGAAATTAAATACAATATTTAGCAATACCAAAATCTTTTCAGATTTCTGTTTTTGATCAACAGCCTTAAGAAGCTCCATCTTCATTTTAAAAAAATAGACGTTTACTTTCCTCTTGAGCTCTTTGCCATTGGGAACTCGTGAAAAAATTCTTCTAAAAAGGATAAAAAAAGACGCAAACCCAACTTACTGATTTTATTCACACAGTGATGTACTCGTCACCGAATTCCAAAGCCAAATGATGACACGTTTCTGTGTGGTGTTTGTAGAAGTGGAGGAGGAAAGTAGCTTAGATAACATGTGGGAAGGGGGGGTGCTACAGTATTCCAAGGTTATTTCAAAGCTAAGTTAGCCTCGTTTCTACGAAACATGTAAAACCACATCTTTAATTTCACACCCCTGTTAAATCTCTTTAATTGTCTCTCTTAAATCAGTTGTTTTCCGTATTTTATTCATTCCCAGAAGGAAAATCTTTTCGTGTTAAGAGGAGAAAAATTCGCGAAAATGCATAGTGGTTTGTCGGGACTGTTGTATTATTTCGTGTTAACCAATATTTCATACTAAAAGTATATCAGTCTATATCCAAGAAATGTTTTGAATTTTAAAAAATTGTTTGTGCAATTTTAGGAAATTTTAAAAAGTTAATGCTTTTTTTTCCTTGAAAAAAATATAACAATTTATTTCAATATCTGTTTAAGTCTTCATATGACAATGTTAATCAGAATTGTTTTTATATATGACATCAATTGACTCCTTCATTAAAAAAACATAGAAGATATACTTATATATATATATATGATTGAAAAAAGCATCTATTTAATGCTGTTGGTTTTATGAAGAATAAGATAGCGCAATCCTCTATCACTTAGAATTAAAAAGCATATGGTACTACTTGTATTATATCTAGAATAAAATATTGTAATATTAAAGTAAAAAATAACTTTTTAAAAAGAAAATTATTTTTACATATTTATATAATTTTGAACTATGAAAGATTTTATCATTCATTGTCATTTCTTAATAAAAAAGTAAAGATGAAGAACATATATTAATAGAACAAATTTTGACATGTCAGAAATTAAATACAATGTATTGAAGTGGCTTTTCTATTGAAAATTTGAACTGAAATCATTTTGGAATAATCCCCTGCATTCGCATTTTCGTACTCTTAATAATCTTATAACTTATTAACATTATTTGTTTTATGTCTCGGTTGAAATTTATCAATTCTTGCTTTTGTTGGAAAAACAACTGTTGCAGTCTCCGCAGCGCCACCTATTTTAGTTAATAGCGAGTTGATTCGAACGCTTAAATGAAGCCTACTCATAGTCTACAATTTTTTTGTGCTGCCCATCTTAAACATGCGCATTCGAAAACATTGTGTTCTGGAATAAAAACTTTAGCGTGTAGTAAGTCGAGCTGCACAAGCGAATGTCACTGAATTCCAACTTTTGGGATTGATAGAATGAAACGCTGGTTTTAAAAGGTTAATATCGTCAAAGTTGAGTCGAAAAACACACACATTCTAAAAAGATATTCAAATCCATTTCATTGTGGCGAAATCTGTGCTTGAAGCTTAATTTATTTCTAGCAAAGTCAATATGTTTTTCGTAAGAATGACCATTTATCATGTTCAAAATTCTTGAATGTAGCTTTACAACAGGTTATCGGTTTTGCGAAAATTAATTACTTATGCACTTCTAAATTGTCTTTCAAATATGCATTTATTTTTTTAAAGTGTAAGAATTAACTAGCAGTTATATTGTTTATACAAAAGCATCATAGCATATCACGTAAAAAGTGCATGATTTTAAATAAAATATGTCTTAAATCACTCCTCACAAACGGCAGGATTCCTTCCTAAATCATTGTAAGCGAATAAAACACAAAGTATTGTTTACGTCCTGTGCGAACTATTTTAAACATAGTCTGGTGTTTGAGTCAAAACATAAATGTAGTGATGTTCCTGCATGTACAGCAATAATCGAAACTCTGAATATGAATTCATGAGTTGTAGATTAAGGAAGTAAGAAGTCATTTATTAAGAAAGAATTGTCAAATTCCATTAATTCGTTTACAAAAACTACATGATCATTTCACAGTGGCGCGTTCCGATCAAAATGAATTGAGAAATTTAAGGCTTTTTGGTGTTTTAATGAAAAATAAAACGCACCTTTTATTCTATATGCAAATCAAAAGAATTCTAAATCTCACTCCTATGCCTAGCGCCATTTTTGTCTCCATTCCTTCCCAAATTTTAATTTTTTTTTTTTATTCCTTGCGATCGAATAAGAAAAATACTCTTTTCAACTCCCTTTTATAAGCTTCACTTGTATGTAACGGAAATTTTAAACTCCATTTTTACCCACTAAAAGGTCAAATTAATTCGAAATTTTGCACACTTGTCCAGGACCGATGACAGTACAATAATTTAATAATTTCGTTTCATTGTCCTGATCAGGTTTAAGGATTTCCCATTTCCAGATTTGGCGACTAAAATATTTAGTTCTATTAACTATAAAATGGTGTTATTTAGTTTTTTAAAATTATAATTTATTATTGTAATGGTATCTGCCAGATTAATTTTTTCAATAAAGCGGAAAAATTTAACATCTTTCTCAGGAGTGAACATGTTCTTCACTTAAATTAACCGAATTTTGCAATCGTTGTTTCAGGAGTTAAAAAAAAAAAAATGTCACACACATTTACCTTACAAGAAAAGTTATGCTCCCTTTATTATATTAGTTTTCTTATATTAATTATCTAGAAATGTGTGTTACCATTTTTCAAAATCCTGGTCCTCGTCACTTGACCGAGATTCGAAATTACGACGTTCAACTGTAGGTGTTAGGTATTTCGATTTCAAACTATACAGCATTTTATCCTCCGTAGCCAGTTGTGACTGATGTGCAGTGGCGTAACGTGCACTCCCGCACTGCGGGGGGGGGGGCAAAGCATTGTCGAGACACATAAAAACCTCCCCTAAGATTATCATCTCCCCGTCTAGTGTTACTCGTTTCTGGACGTGTAGGCGGGTGAACTAATTCAAAAGACATCTTTACAAATCACTATATTTATTGATACCTCTTAATCAAGGAAGGTTATATATACACTATTCAATTTTAAGAACAATAAAACACAGTGGAGAATGAGAAAGGGTCACTAATTGCGGAACTACGAAATCTGAACTGAATCCACGAAAGATTAGCGCGTACAATTACAGCTAACACACGTACACTTATTTACAATTTCTAACTCACTAACCTGATTCTTAAACTTCGGCAGGTCCGTCTTGTTGAATACTTGGATTCCAGTTGGATCGGATAAACGCTAATATTCACTCTTGAATTTACGAATTCAATCTTCAGCTTTGTTTGTAGCTTTACTACACACTAAATTTGTCAACGACTGCGAGTTGATTTCCCGATGCTTCGATTCACTTTACTTTAAAAATCTAATTCTTCACTTTACAACTCTTTCTCATTTCATTTCATCCTTTTGTTAACTCGCGAAACCCGAACTTATATAAAATATCTCATTTGCATAAATCACGCTTTGGCTCCCGGTGGAGATTGGTTGATATAAATAAAATTTGAGAGAAATATTTAGAGGATTAGTGAAGACCGTACAGATCCGTCACAACCCCCTCCGAGAAAAAAGCGTGACTTATTGAAGGTCTAAACGACCTGAAAGAACTCACGTAACACGCCTAACGCCTGAAAAACTCTGAACCTGCAAAAAATTTTAACTCGAACTCCACAATTTTTAATTAAACTAGCACACAGAAATGACTTCTCAAAAGGGCACTCCACTCTATTTTATTTATCTTTCACATATATTGTCCCGACAGTGCATCCCATTCGGGCGAAGATCAGGGGAAAACCTTGGCCTTAAGGGGGGAAAAACCCTGTTCGTGCACTTTACTTAAGTACTAATAAATATAAAAATTTTACAATAATATCTTCATATGACATCATTCCTTCATCTCATCACTATGTTCAGGGACTGCTGCCCTGAAAGGAAACTAAATTTTATTTCTAAAACATGATATTAAATGCACAGAACCTTATACAACTTCCTTATTGACAGAAATATGGCATACATTGTATTATATATATATATATATAGTCTCATATCAAAATAACCTTCATCTGGTTTCATTTTTAAAAATTCCCAATCAATCGCGCTGCGCTGTTAATGTTTTTGTTAGTAATCCTAATTACGCCGAGGCCCCGAAACCAGATACTACTTATGTGTCTTAATAATTACACACAAAAATATATACATTTTTCACATACAATATATTACAACAAACAATACAAGTAATCTCACATATAAAGCCACGTCTTTAATGTGTAGCAAAACAAATGCAGTTCAACAAATGTTTTTCCACAATTTGGAAAAAAATTAAATACAAAAGCTTTTTTAATCGATATGAAAATGCACACAACGCAGTGACAACTTTTGTAAACTAATTGTACAAAAAAAAATTTACACTAGCCCACATGGAAAATACTCTGAACTGTCTGTCAGAGGGAAAATAAACAAATTAGAATTATACAACCTGGCTAATCTTTAGATCCAATCTGCATAGACTTTGTCTCCAAGCACGGCCTCTGTACTGGATGACCTTGTCCTAGGGCTGTCTTCTCTCCGCTCCAACCTTCTATGTCTCCTTCTCCATTGAGTCTGCTGTAGTTGATATGCTCTTGCTGAGGCGTTCCCTCCTCCTGCGGGATTCCGATTCTGGCTGCTGTCCACTTGACGTCGGCTCCGGAGGTTGTAAGGGCAGTTCCGTTCCTGTTGGACTGGACGGGACCTGTTGCATCTGATTTTTCTCCTCTCCCCTCTGCGGGATGGTCCTGGAATTGTTCCTTCCGATTGCCTCTCGGATTCCACCTTTCTACACCGTTTTCTTGACGGACGAGACGGCATGGACGAGGATAACTTTCTCTTGTCACGTGATGCAGGGGCCTCTGGTCTCTTCTTCCTTTGTTGCATCTCGACCCAGGATTCTGGCCTTCCTCTTTTCTCCCTCTCTGTCCAACGTGGCTTCCTTTTCCTGAAATTGTACTCACCCCCCCCCGAAGAAACAGTCGATTCCGTCCGCACACGCTTTTTCCTTCTCGCCTCCTCTCCATCGCGTCTATCCCTCGCTACATCTCGACTACCTTCCAAATTTCCTGATTCTGATCCTCTTCGACAATTCCCATCACTTTCTGATTGAACTACTCTCGGCTGCCTATCATCCGACCTTTCTGATGCTACTGCTTTATGATGACTACTTCCCGCAATTTCCGATTCGGCGACACTGTCTTCTGATTCTCTTTGATGGTAAATTCTCACCTGATCCACATTAACCGTTATTCTTTTACCAAACTTTAATATTACTAAATTATTATTTTTCACACTCAAAACCTTATAGGGGCCCTCAAACTTTGGCATAAAGTTACCCACCATTTTCGTACTCGCCGAACTCAACGGGTGAGTTTGAACCAACACTAGATCGTCAACCTTCACATTAACGTCACATCTCCTCTTATTATAATATTTCGCCCACTTCTCGTGCTGCCTTTTAGTATTTCTCCTAGGCTCCTCAAACAACTTTTCCATATTTCCGCAAACTAAGTCTGATCCATCAGTTACCATTACTAATTTTTGAAATGGGGTGATTAATTTTCGACCTAAAAATAATTCCGCCGGTGTTTTACCCGTTGTCTCATGTACTGCTGTCCTCAAAGCATAACTAAACTCAAGCAGAAATTGATCCCAGTTAGTATGATTATCCTCGACAAAACTCGAAATCATTTGTAGAAGAGTACAATTAACTCTTTCCGTTTGATTAGCTTGTGGACGATATACCACAGTTTTAATATATTTTATGTTCAACCTGCGACACACTTGCTCAAAAACTTCGGATATCATTTGGGGGCCATCATCACTAATTAACTTAACAGGAGCTCCATAACGCGAAATATAATTTTCAAAAAATGCATTGGCAATTGCTTTAGCCGAAGTTTTCCTTAAGGAAACTATTTCAACCTATTTAGAAAAATTATCCGTTATTACTAAAATAAATTTATAAAGTTCCGGACTAGTTGCAGGGTATGGGCCTAATAAATCTAAAGATACGATTTCATTCGGAAAATTCGTTACTATCGGAATTAATCGACAAACTGGTAATCCGTTCTTATAATTAATCTTTTCGCAAAGCTCACAGGTTGATACATATTTATATATATATATATATATTTCCGCATGTATGGGAAATAACACGCGTCTTTTAATTTTAAGTAGGTTTTCCTTTTGCCTAGATGGCCCGCCATCGGCGAGTCATGGAATTCTCGCATAACATCTTTACGTAATGTTTTGGGTATAAATACCCTTAATTCACCAAGCGTGGATGTATATTTTGCATAATATAACAACCCATTTATTACTTTAAAATCGCGGGACACATTTCTACAGATTGACTCATTAATTGAACTATCGTCAGGATTTTCTAAAAACTTTAAGATATGACCTAACTCCGGATCATTCCTCTGTTCTTCTCTCAACTGTTCCCTAGACGATAATACCAACGATCTAATCACCGCACAAGACACCTTTGCTTCCTCATTACTATCTAACGGGTTTCTAGACAATATATCAGCCACCACATTTTGCGTACATGGGCGATGCTCCCATTCCACATTAAAATTTGCCAACTTAAGTGTCCACCTTATCATTCTAGACGACAAATTGTTCCCGTTCATTAATTTGGTAAGTGCTGCATGGTCTGTTATCACCTTCACCGGCAAAGATCCGAAATAAGTGCGATATTTATTTAACGCCCATATGACAGCCAAACATTCACGTTCCGTCACACTATAATTTCTCTCTGCGCGGTTTAATGTTCTTGAGGCAAACGCAATAGGCCTATTATTCTACGTCAACACTGCTCCTACCCCCCACTGAACTAGCATCTGTATAAAGTTCAAAAGCTTTGGTAAAATCTGATAACTGTAACACGGAAGCTTCCGTCACGGCTTTCTTAATACGATCAAAGGCTTCCTGCGCCAATTCCGACCAACTGAACTTAGAATTTTTCCGTTTTAAACCATACAAGGGTTCACACAGGTCTGCGTAGTCCTTAATAAACTTTTCATACCAACCCGTCATTCCTAAAAATTTTGCTACCTGTTTTGCAGTTTTCGGGGATTTCATTTCAAGAATTGCTTTTACTTTCTCTCCTCGTCTGTTCTAACTCCCTCTTTATTAATAACTAGATCCAAATAACGTAACTGTTCCCTCGCGAAATTACACTTCTCACGATTCAACGTTAAACCAGCCTCCTGAAACAATCTGAACACTTCCCGTAAGTGCTCTACATGGCGCTCAAAAGATGGAGATAAAATGATAACATCGTCCCGCCCGAGAACTGGTTTAAGGATTATTTCAATCGCCCTCTGAAAATTTGGAGCTGCCCCCGAAAGGCCAAATGGCATGCGAGTAAATACAAAAGTAGCATTTTTGTAACAAATACAGTCTTATGAATAACTTTGGGGTCTACCGCCAACTGAAAGTATCCGCTGCGTAAATCAAGTGATGACATAATTTCGGTGTGTGGAACATTAGTGATCAAATCATCCATTAGCGGTAGCGGATATCGTGGATACCTCGTGATCGCATTTAATTTTCTATAATCTATTGCAAACCTATAAGCTTCTGGGTCGTCTAACGGCAACCCGTTATTCTTCCAACATAAAACAACTGGATACGCGTAAGGCGATGTTGTTGGAATTATAGTTCCATCGTCCAACATCTTCTTAACGTGGTAGTTAATGATACCCTGTTTGACCCTGTCATAGCGATAAGGTCTCGAAGAAACAGGAGGATCCTCACCCGTATCAATTTCATGACAAAACACATGCGTCAGACCTAGCTTATCTGAAAACAAGCCTTGAAATTCCTTAAACAAAATCTGCAACTTCAGTTTTGCCCTGCATTTAACTTAGTGTTTGATAAATCTATCTGTACCGGTTCGTCCGAAATTGCCACTTTCTCAATCTGCGAGTCCGGAATGATTAACGATTTCGTAAAAAAATCAAAACCTATCTTTGCATGCGACATAAAATCAATGCCCAAGATGCATGCATATTGCATCTCAGCAATTACATGAAAGTTCCACAACTTCCAAAATTCCCTTATCTTAATTCGTAACTCAACGATGCCCAAATTTCTGCACTGCGACCCTTGTGCCGTAACTACTTCCGCTGACGATTTTTTAATAGGAAGAAAAGAAAAATATGATCGGTACGTCTACTCTGAAATAAATGACTTCTCCGCACCTGTATCCCAGAGAGCTTTTACAAACGTGTCATGTAAAAGAATCGGCACATATGGAAGATCAACTGGTGATAACCGTAATGAATTAAGTTTAAACCGATTAGGAGGATTTGACTCAACTAGCGACCGCTTATCTCCTGCAACACGATCTCTTAGAAAGTTTAAATTGGCATTCCCTTGCCTTCCGCTGGTGTAATCAACACGCCTCCAATTCCGCCTTGCTGAATCATCAATAGGACTTTTCCTAACCACCATTCTTCTGTTTTGATACCGGTCTGTTCGATGATTTGGTTGGTTGTTGCGATTTCCTCCCTCGAATCCCTGATTTCGATAATCACTACGAGAAAAATTATTCTCACCTCTGCTTACTCCTCTCTGATCATTTTGTCTATTTCCGACCCATGTATCTCTCCAATTTCCATTATTCCGTCTTTCCGCAGGATTCCTACTCATATCCCAACCTCGTCTAGCAAAAGTATTACTCGAACCCCTGGGTTTCTCTGCAGCTATGACGTTCCTCATACCGATCGACCAATTCTAATAACTGTACTTTCGTTGTGGGGTTTCGCACTTCTAAATAATCCATAATCTGGGGTTCGAGTCGCATTACTATGTGATCGAACAATTTTAACTCATCATAATTCAAACCTGAGGTCTTATGGATTTTTAATAAATGATAAACAAAATCGGACGGGGCCTGACTTCTCCGCTGCTTTGATGAAAAAAACAGAGCCTCTAACTCCGATTTATTCCGTACCACTGGAAAACTATCTGACAACTTCTTTTTAAGCGATGCGAAGGCAGTTGCTTCTCCATTTACACACGCAAATCCAATGACCTCAAACCAGTCTAATGCTCTCCCAATTAAATGACCCTTTAAATACGCACACGCCAGATTCATTGGTATCTCATACTAGGCTATATTATTATCAATGTTGTCAAGGAACTCAGATACATTCTCTCTACCTGAAAAGAATAATTCCGGCAGAACCCTAAATCCAGCACTTGCTCTTAATTCCGGTATTTCGGTTGGGCGCCAGTGTCGAGACACATAACTTCCCCTAAGATTATCATCTCCCCGTCTAGTGTTACTCGTTTCTGGACGTGTAGGCGGATGAACTAATTCAAAAGACATCTTTACAAATCACTATATTTATTGATACCTCTTAATCAAGGAAGGTTACATATACACTATTCAAATTTAAGAACAATAAAACACAGTGGAGAATGAGAAGGGTCACTAATTGCGGAACTACGAAATCTGACTGAATCCACGAAAGATCAGCGCGTACAATTACAGCTAACACACGTACACTATTTACAATTTCTAAGTCACTAACCTGATTCTTAAACTTCGGCAGGTCCGTCTTGTTGAATACTTGGATTCCGGTTGGATCGGATAAACGCTAATATTCACTCTTGAATTTACGAATTCAATCTTCAGCTTTGTTTGTAGTTTACTACACACTAAATTTGTCAACGACTGCGAGTTGATTTCCGATGCTTCGATTCACTTTACTTTAAAAATCTACTTCTTCACTTTACAACTCTTTCTCATTTCATTTCATTTTCCTCGTTAACTCGCGAAACCCGAACTTATATAAAATATCTCATTTGCATAAATCACGCTTTGGCTCCCGGTGGAGATTGGTTGA
>BMAO01011612.1:0-19853 GCA_019973975.1 Trichonephila clavata | reverse complement strand
TTTTCAGGATAGAAGATATCACCCATTGTATCACATAGATGGTATAAAAGATGAACGCAACCAGGACCATTTTATTTGTCTCCTATCAAATATCACATGGAATGGACTTTTGTTTCGGAATCCAAAAAATTTATTGCGACTGTCCAAAGCAAAAAATACGACATGTGCAAACACGGGCATTGCTTCCAGCGCCTCTGAGAATAGTTATCTGATAGATTCAGGGTGATATTCTTCCCTGTAGGGATTTTACGCAGGGATAGTGATGTATGGTAAGGAAATGTCGCCAAGAAAGCTAGAATGTACTTATCTTAACAGTAAAAATTGCAGTAATGCGCTTGCGCATTAATGTGTTGATAAAATGCTAACCGAATAGAAGTTTTAAATAAAAATGCGATTGGTACATAAAACCTATAAACAATAATATTATAACATTTTATTACTAAATCTGAGATTTTTGTTCGCTTATAAAAATTTGTTGCACTCAAATAGTTGTTTTGTGTAGACTGTAGGCTGGGAAAATACAAACACACATCTTAACGTGGATTCAAATTTGTTAGATTTTTAGCCAGTAACAATTAAAAATAAATGTTTGACTGTAATATTTCCCTTTGAGGTAAAGGATTTATAAACAACGAATTTTTGCAAGTATTTTCAGAATCTGTTTGTGCAGACGACATTAAACTTCATTTTGGTTTTTCTACAATTCAAGATTGCAGATAGTTGAGCATTTCTAACTTTAATCACAATGCTAAAAATATTTATTCTAATTTAAATGCTTAGTTCTTTATACTAAAATATTCAAACAAAATTGTTATGGTCTGAATAACATTGAACCTACTCAGATGAATTTATAGAAATAAAACAATTTCATTAAAACGATTTCCACAAAAGGCATTATCCATAAAAATAGCAAGACCATATGAATGGCCAATAAACTTGTGAAGTATAAGAAGTCCATAAGAGTCGAGAAAAGGGCTATTCTCCACAGCCCCTTTTATATTCTTTTATACAACTTGATTATGTGAAATGTCGCTAAGAGAAAAAAAAATACTATAAGGCCTTTGATCTCATAGCCGTTTCTTCGCCAACTTCATTTTCCTCTGTATCCCTGATTGGACAAACATGGAATAATTTTATATTCGCATAATTAAAATTTAAAGACCATCTCTTATATCCTAAAAGGTTTTTGAACAGTGTAGCTAAAATTTGGAAAGAACATATGGGAAAATACAATATATTTTTTAAGCTTTTCAAGGAATAAAAACCAGAAAATATTTCAATGAATATTAAGACAATAATAGTGAAGCTTTGTTCCTCCGCACCTCACATCCCTATTTTAAATAAAACTAATTGTGAATTGCAACTTAGGCTTTGTTCAGAAGGTTTTTTCCCCCAACACTCAAATGGAAAAGTCGAAAATTCCATTACAAGAGGCCTGAAAGGTAGAGCCTCAGTGTTACCGTAGAATATAGTGCGAATCAATAAGGAGCGGTATACTACAAATCAAACAGTGAATAAAATGATGAAATGAGTGAGAATTTTATTAACGTCTCACTAAAAGCTGATTCGAGAACTATTGGCGATGACCTCTTAATTTTGAGCCTCGGTTCAGTGACAAGGACAATTCCTGAGCTGGCACCCCTTCTCCTAATTACCATACCAACAGTAGGTCACAGATCATCGACAGATTTAAAGTGCATCGACTCCCATGAGGGATCTTCAGTGGCACCAGGCAACCCTTTAGTCCTGAGTTCATTACCATAAACACTACGTTACCCCGGCCACATAAAATGATGGAATTCTCATTTGGTGGTATGTAGATATTTAGTAAAAAAAGGAAATATCTTCTCTCGTCAATCATCATTTTATAACTAAGAAATCTCATACATATCGTTATTCTTTTGAGAGAGAGAAGAGAGAGAGAAGTGTTACATTATTAAACATAAATACAGAATACAGATCAGTAAATATTTCATCCATTGAAAGATGCATCAACCATCTTCTTCAAGAAAGATTTGTACAAGATATTTTTTGACAGTTCTGAGTAGATTGTTTAAATTTCTTGAGATATTCTTTAAAAAAAAAGCAAGTCTGAATAAAGAATCATGTTAATCTTAAATAAGACATGTTTGTTAATCTTGAGAAAGGTTAATAATTTAAGCAGATTAATAATTAAAAATACTATATAGAAAAATTTTAATAATTTGAAAAACAAATTTTGGAGAACCTTCAATAAACAATCAGTCTTTGAAAATCCTTCTTGAAGAAGAAAAAATATTATCCTCTCTTTCGTAAAATCATGTTAGGTTATTTTAAAGTAAAATCCTAAAAATATATCTTATTGTTTTAGAATTTTTCTCCGGGTCTCCCCCCCCCCTTTTATATGTAATCTCAATAAAATGAAATTCTCTCAGCATATAGTTTGCCCCACACCATACAAGTGAAAAATATTCTGTATGTAGAGGATAATGGAAGACATTTTTAAGCAAAACTGTTCGAGTGATTTAAGTGTTTATACCCACTGCATAAACAAATCGCGTAAAAGGAAATAAAAATGTAACATTTTCAGAAATTTACTGCAGAGGACAATCCAGAACTCTAAATCTTGACAACTGTCCGGTGTCCACTCATAGACAATGTCCAGTTATTCTTCCCATCTCTCCGTAAAGAGTGACGAGTCCATGCTTCATCATGGACTATCTGTTTTTACTTATGGCGTGCTGAATTTACGACGCCCTTAAATCTTGGATATTGGTTTCAGAAAAGGGTCCGGCTCCAAAACTGACCGGATAAGGAAAAAAAAAATGAAGCGAAAAAAAAAGGAATCCGGCGTCTATGGCAGAAGTGTCCATTCCGAAAAGATAGGGACGGAAATTTATAAGCCGGATATTTTTAGTGCCGGAATGGGAAAAAAGTCGGGGTTAAAATGTGCGATGGATGACATGGAGACAATTGTTTGGAGAAGGGATTCCCGAAGAGTCTGTTTAGCGACAATTTGGCGATCTTATTTCTGTTTGCTTTTAACTTAACTTTATTGTCGCTTAGCGTTATTCAGTTCAAATATTTTGTGATTACTATAATTTGAAACGTTTGGTATTTTATACTTTTATGATGATGTTAGATCTGTGCTTCTCAAACTTTCAGTATTTGCGACCCAGTTTTCTATCATAATTTTCATCACCCCGCAACATACAGTTATATTGTATTTAATGCAATAATAATATAATTTAATACTAAAGGTACAATACGACTTAAATTATAAACCTTATAGTAACAGGATGTTGATGGATGAACTAAGTCAGATGAACTTGGCTTTATATATATATGTGTGTGTGTGTATTATTTCTCTTTTAACCTGAACTTCGTTGGGAATAGTGTATTTAGTTCTATTTGTCAGAGAAATAGTTTATGTCTACATTTTTAAGTTCAGATTAGTTGTCTCTTATGCTGTTGTACCAGCAATGAAAGAATCTGATTGTGGATTTAACGAGTTGCCTTAGAACTATAAAACCAGATAGGGAAATAATATAGTGAGCGGAATAAAGATGTTTAATATTTTCATCTTCTGAAATGGATGTAGATTTATTTCATTTATAATATAGTTAATCATGGTGTAACAGTGAACACCACACATAACCGCAAAAATCATTAAATAATTATTAAATTTTGAATATAATTTTTGTATATGACAATCCCATGGGAGTCAGTGTCAATTATTAAACTTGTACTTCGTTTACAATTGATAAATTTATTATCAAATACATTGTGTAGTACTGATAAATTTATAGGTATATTATATCAGTGTAAATGTATATTTTATTATTTATTATGTCACAGAATGTATTTTGTTTTGATTTCTTTACTTAAATTAATAATTTTGCAAATAATCTTTTATTTTTGATTTTTGGATATACTCGTTCTTCTTTTAGGGTTATTACGACATTTAGGGGGGGGGGGCGCCACAATATTAGAAACGCTGTGTTAGATTTACTTGCCATAATCTTGATTTTATCACGTTAGAATTATAGGTAATTATTTCAAATTATAATCGCAGATTTGAACATCGTAAGAGACATGCCAGAGATAATTATTGCCTTAATATATTGAAACAAATTTATCATTTGACACTAATTCAAATTTTTTATTTGGTTATATAAGTGAGCAGTAATTGGAATACAATAGCAAAAGTCCCTTTTGTTGTTAACAAAGAAGTGAGTTCAGACGTTTAGTTATATAATTTAATCTAATAAAATATTTATTTCACAAATCAATTAATTACAATTAGTTTTTAAAATTAATCAACCAACTACAATTAAAGGAAAACAAGAAAAACTGGTTTGAGCTTGATTTGCAAACAATTTCGTAAATTCGGTATGTTTCACTTTATAAAATGTATTTTTGACGTTTTTTTTTTAAATCTCGAAGTTTCATACATATTTTGTAGATAATGACAATGTTTAGGAAGTAATTCCGAGCAAAATATATCAATTTCATTAAAATAATTTAATTTAAAGACGAAGTTGAACTGTTTTATTGAATAAAGAAGTAAAATTGCTGCTGTTTCAGTGTTTCTAATGTACACGTATGCACCAATATAATAAAGTATTTATTCGAATCTAAGTCGCACTTTTTTCCAATGCTAACGCTATTGCAATTGGCGTGTGGTTTAGAATCGAAGGCGAAACAAATCATTCAATGAAGGAAATTAAACATGATACAGACGGTTAAATTATAGAATCATGCTTGTATTTAAAAGTTTTTAATAGTGGCAAAATAAATTAGTTATCCATTTCTTATTAGTTTTCACTTTAAATTTTTTAAAATTTCGTAAATATAGGATATCGTTTAATTTGACATGCTATTTTTTTCTTCACAAAAACGTGTTGGAATTTCGTGTGCAACTTAGAATCAATAGCGGTTTGGATTCGAATAAATACGATAATTTATTTTTTGGCCTTTCTACAGCTATATGTCTGTAATAAATAATAAGTATTAATATTCACGAAGATTAGCAATGGTGTCTATGTTACACCTAAGACATATTTTTACAACTTATGGCAAGTTCTCACGCGTTTTTCCCTTAACCAACTTTGGGGTTACTTTCTGATGTTTTTGATTTGAGAACATCCCTTTGTGAAAGAACTATGATATATATAAATGGATATTGCTGTTCTTTATAATCAGAAGTGAAGTAAATAGGAATGATGGTATTAAGCGGATGATAGACGGTAGTTAAAAAGAGATTAAAAAAATTGGTTAGTGGTCGTTGAGCAGTTGATAACAGCATAATCAAAGGTCAATGAATAAGTTAGTAAGTAAGTGAAAAAAACGTCGAACTGTTCAGCTGCACGAGTACTTTTTGGCGACGGACCCCGTAATTTTGAACCATGGTCAAATGACGAGGTAGAATCCTGAGCTAGCAGCTCCTCTCCTAACTACCACACCACACCAACAGGAGGACTTTCGAGCTCTCGACAGGTTTAACGTGCATCGCTTCCCTACACGGCGGGTCTTCGGTAGCACTGACTCGAACTCATGACATGCCTGTCACGAGTCCTTTACCTTGGCCACTAGACAACTACGGCCACCAGAGGACAGAGAGAAGGGTATGCGTAGATCAGTGATTCCCAAAGTAGTCTTTATCGGCCCTCAGGGGTCTGTGACGACCTGCAGGGGGCATACGTCTGCAAAAATATAATTTGAGGGTCCATGAGGTGTAAATGGGGTCTACGCGATCGTGGCTGTCATTAAACCAGGTCGTGACTTTAATTTTTAAAGAAAATTTTATGAAATGGAAATCAGATTTTAGCTATTGAACAGATTTATTTATCAAACTTAATGAGTTTAATTTGCAGTTACAAGGAGATATCATACATTTTATTAAAACAAGGACCATCATTTCAGAGATTCTTGCCAAAATTAAGAGGTAAAGGAGTATAATATTGGCTGTAGTGAATTTTACCAGTAATTCAATTTGGCCAAGACAATCTGCCAGGAAAATGATGTTATAACCTACGCTCACATTCTTTATTCAGATTTTGAAACTAGATTTGCAAATTCTTTGACTATGGTACTACCACAGTAGACAAGGAAATCATATGGTCACATCGAGGAAAATAAATGTCATGCTACAAGAGGAACTGATCGGAATAGGCACTTTCGAAGATCTTAAATTAAAGTTTATAAATGGATGTCAGCAATTTTGGTTTTAAAAAAACACACTGCTATTTGTCACGAATTATGGAGCATTGTGAGAAATTTTTTAATTGGTTTTTCTATGAGAAGGAGTTTTAGCGAGGTTGCCAATCTCCAAAATAAAAATGAAAGAAAGAAAAAGGCTGGACTATACTAACCGAGGAGATTTGGGTTAAATCTGATGATTGATGCCAAATGTTGAAAATTTGTTACTGAAGAACCAGAGATTAATCCTCCTATTATAAACATTTATATATATATATGTAGATCACTTATTTTAAGTATTAGTTAAATTTTAAATTAATTATCATGTACTTCTTATGTTTTAAACACTATTATAGTTAGAAATTTAAGTCTTTTAATGTAAGTAGATCTATACCAGCTGTCAACAAGGCATTTAAGCTAAGAAATTTACAGTAGAACGTCGGTTATCCGAATCAATTGGGACCGGACACAATTCGGATACGTGATTGTTTGGATAACCGAAAACCAAATGCGATCCGTGCAGTACGATACTGGACACTATACATATATTGAAAATCATTACATGCGGGAAACGTACTTGAAGAAATAGCAAAATAGGGGCAAAATGTCGCAATTTACCTTGATTGGGGGAAAATAATTACTTATTTTCAGGTTTACTATTGTACACCTTCGTTTTTTTTCAATGCCAGGTCTCTCATTCTCTTCAGCAGCAGTAGTTGAGTAGGACAGCACTTTGATTGTTGTTCGCACCACTCCATAGCTGTCTCTAACGCAGAAACGCGTCAGAATTTGATGAACCTTTGCTACGTTCGTTGTTGTTGTCCTCGTCTTCATCCGTTTCATCTTCGACAGGGTCGGATTCTTTTCGCGCGGAAGACACAATCTCGTCATCATTAAGGATTTGAAATCCATGGTCTTCTGCATTGCATGCCATCCAGGTTTCTACATCGAAAAAGCGCAACAAAAGAGCACGTATACACCCTCACTTGGAAGCAAACTGACCTAATATTCCGCGCAGATGTTTACCAAATCACACAGCTGAAATTCCCCAAATCTCCCTCAACTTGGGTTTTCCCTTCAATTTTGGCCTCTCATGAAACAACCGTTGAGCATTGCACTGTTCGAAAACGTATCCGGACTTTGGTTCGGATATTTGACGCTCCTGATAATACACGTTCGGATAAACGACGTTCTACTGTACAAATATTCCATATTAAATAAACATGGGTCACCCAAAACTGAAAATATGTCAATGTTTCAATGAGATAGAAAATTTGGATACCTCTGGTGTAGAGTAACTCAGTAAGCCTATCTAAAGAGATTTCGGCTGCTTGACAATTGGTAAGAAATAGTTGATTTATGCAAAATTGGGTCTCAGGCAGCTGACTGATAAAAGTAAATCCAAGTTCAGAGGGCATGGTAGATCAGGACTCGTTACACCTGCAGTGCATACAAGTTCATGATTCATACGAGAATTCATGCTGTTCAGTGTTTGACGAAAATAGTGCTGGAGGTTGTAAAAGTTATTTTCTCTGAAATTCTGTTTGGTTTTTGCAATAATTAAGAGCAACATATCAATAAGACATCATTTGAGTGACTACGATCGTGGACGAACAGTTGGACGACTGAAAGCAAATCAAAGTGCTGCTGCAATGGGGCGATCAAAGAGTGCCATCTCGCGATTAAAGAAGGCCGCTGAAGGTGGAGATGCTTTGCGAAATGATGCCAGGGATTGTGGTAGGAACACCACACGTTTAGAGGATCGCTATATAGTCGTTGTAACAAAAAGAAACATAAATTTCACTAGGTCAGATAGCTGCAAACCTTGCAACCGCTACCGGTTTGCATGATTCAGCAAGAACCATCTCACGGCGATTAAATCAAGTTGGTTTGTATGCGTGGAAGATTGTTCTTTGCATCCCACTTCAACCACGCCATCGTCGAGAGAGATGACTCTGGTATAAGGAACATGTTGGTTGGGATCACCAAAATTGGTCTAGAGTGATGTTCTCCGACGAATCTTGTTTTAGTGTGATAAGTGATTCTAGCCACCAATCACTCTGAAGAGAGCGTGAAGCACGTTATGCGCAAAAGTTTGTTTGTGAATGACCCAGGCATGATGGTGCGGGCAGGCATCGTGCACAATGGCCGAGCAACACTTCACATCTCTGTGAGGCAGCGTTTCACAGCAACGGTATTTCAGAGAGAATACTCTGGATAATGTTTGTATTTTTAGGGCTGCTGTGTAGGTCCAGACTTTTTGTTTATGGACGATAATGCACGGCCACACCACAGAAGCTTCGAGTTATCAGACACACTGAAAAGTGAAAATATTCTCCGTATGCGATGGCCTGCTTATCCTCCCAACCTAATTCTTATTGAACATGCCTGGGATGCTCTTGGTGGAAGTGTTGCTCAAAGCACCATCCCTCCTCGTACAGTGAAAGGGCTCAAAACCATCCTTGAGAGAGGAGTGGGACAATATCCCTCAACGACTCCTCAATAGTTTAGTGAAGAGCATGGAGAGCAGTTGCAAAATGTACACTATTATCCGTGGTCAACAAACATCTTACTAAGGAACTCATGTCTGCATCATTCTGACCTGAAGATAAATTTTTTTGGCTGTTTGGAAATCCCTCAAGGAGAGCATCTTTTTTATTTTTAAGTTTTTAATTCTCGATGCGGCGATATCTGTAACATTTTGTACTATAATAAATGCACATCCCCCCTAACAAATATGTACTTAGTTTCGTTTCTTCAATCATTTTCTATTCTTAACTATTCCGATAAGCGTAACTGTTCCTTAGCAATTGTCAAGCAGTGTACAATGAGTGAGGGAGTGTTTATTAACGTCGCACTCTCTCTCTAGAGCCATGCAAGGGTTATTGGCGACTGATCTCGTACTTTTGAAACACAAAGTGATCCAGAAATCGAATACAAGTATAGCAGTTAGAAGTCATCAATTTAGGGATTGCATGCCAATTTATTTTTTTTATAAGAAATAATTAATTTAATATTAATTATACAAGTTTAACTTAAGGTTTCTTACTACTTGCGACAACTTAAAAAAATGTAGATATGGGGATTTTTTTGTGATTTTTAGGTTTATTAGTACATTTTAAGAAAAATATACTAAAAATAAGAAGAGAAAAAGAAATTATTATTATTAAAATAAGAAACGATTGGTAAAAATTTACAAAAAATAACAAACTATTGTATTACCTTAGTTATTATATTCCATGTGGTCAGGTAGACTATTATAATTCCAATGTATCTTTCATTCTCAGTTCAATAATTCAGTTCATCTTTTGACATTTTGTTTATTTTGCAGACAACATGGAAGACAAGTACACAGCACCAAGAACATTACATGACTCTGACTCTACAAGCCAAACGCTCACATGACTTGTAGCGCCATCTATACATTTAATATTTGATTTACAACATAAACCACATCCTGTACTAAAAGTTTATGAACAAATTTTCAATTTTTCAATTCTGATGTGTTGCTATGTTATTCATTTTTGAAATGACCTTCAGGATAAGAGATATTTTAATTTCTACAAAAACTAGAGCTTTTTATCTTAGTCGTTATATGAAATTGCTTAAAATAGCACTGATTATATTAACATAAGGAAATGTAAATTTTGTAATAAAACAGTGATTGATAAATCTGAAGGATAAAACACTTCTACTATTATACAGAACATACACAAAAAGTTTCTGCTAATTATTTTCAACACTTTTTCAGCAATCACTGTTTGAGCATTTAAAAAAAAACACATTTCGAGTAAAATGCATTTTAAAATATGACATCTTGCTTAAAGTAATGGCATCTACTTTTACTAAAACACAAGTAGTTTTTGTTCTAGAGAACGGAAAATAATAAACTTAATATTTTTATAAAGCTAATAAGATGGTCTATAAAATAAAACCATAAAAATTTGTTAAAGTTTGGCAAAATTTATATATATGCAATTTTAAGGAAGTCGGATAACTTAAAACTTAATTCAATCACTACCATATTTGTTGCTTATTCTAATACCGTGGTGTCTTAACCTCACGAGGTGACCGAAACTTATATTCCATAAGCATAAATTAAAAATGTATACACATCTTTCGAAAGTGGCGTAATTAATTAATTCCAAACCATTTTCTTTTACAAACTTAAAATTACTTTAAGAATAAGTTTTGAATATAAATTAGTTTTAAGGAATTGAAAAAATTATCAAGGGAGAAAAACTGTTCTACGAACAAATTGAGGTAAGTTTGTTTGTTTTTTACTCCGAATTAAAATTTTCTCTAGTGGAAATTAATGTATCTAAGGCTTTGTAAGTTTTCGTAATTAAAACATTGCAGGAAATATATATTTTTTTAAATAAAGAAACAATAATTTTCTTGCCATATACCATCAGCGAAAAAAAAACTTTAAAAAAATTATTTTAACTAAATGAATTAAATTACGCCTATAAAGATTAATATAATTTAAAAACTTTAATGTCTCTTCATTTACATAACTATAATAGCTTCCAAGATGAATGTTATTTACACTTTTATAGGAAATGTTTCTAAAAGCTTTTTCATATTTATGACTTAATTACTTCACATGAATATGCATGCAAAACTTAGTTCGGATAAAAAAAATGAACTCATTAATTTCTAGAAATACTGTTAAATGTTCATAAAAATTATAAATGTGCTCGATGTAAAACTGGGTAGCGTTTATCACAAACAAAAACGACTGTTCCAACTTTTTTTTTTAGAAAAAAATCTTCAAAAATAATATCGCTATTCAACACACACTAAAAGTTCCTTAAATTTTAGACTGTTTAGTTAATTATGAAAGGTTTATATTAAACTTCTTGCCTTGAGAGCGAAAAGCGTCGTTTAGAGCAACTTTATTTTATTTCGTTGTCTACTTCTTTAAACTAAAGCATAAATCTAAACAGGTAATTTATTCAAAATTTTTTCGTTATTTTAAAGATTGCAGCGTGTGGGGGAAAAGTTTTTGATGAAATAACTGTCTTGAAAAATTTGTAATTAACTCTTCTTCTTTATCGTACGTGATTTGAATTTTTAATTAAAAATGAGAGCTGTAAAAATTCTTTTTAACAGTCTTCTGGATGCTTTTGTGTTTTTTTAAAGTCAGGCGTAACAAATTAATAAAAATATGTGCCGTAAAAGTTGGTGAGATGCAATTCTTTTAATGAAAAATAATGCTTATATCATTATCTGAAAAACTTCCTCGTTTAGTTTTATGTATTTACAGATCCTTACACTTATTTTTTTTGCAGAAAGACTGTAAAAAATAAGTGATGCTGATTTTTACTCATTTATTGTTAGAGATGAGTTGTATGAGATTTATATATTTACAAAAAATGCTCATTACTTTAAATTTGGAAGAAAATGCTATTATTTTACATAATGTTAAAAAAACTTTTCTTGTTTTCCCTTCATTCTTTTCCCCTTGATTTGTGACGGCACCATAAATTTTATGTTCTTACTTAAAACTGTCATAATATATAGCTTTGAAACAATTATCACTTCCTAAATTAATTTAATCAGACAGCCATTTTTGATACAGGAAAAAGAAGTAAAATATTTCAAATGTAAAAATTTAATTCTACCTTTAAATATATCTTAATTTTGCACACTCAACCAATGCTATTATTTTTCATAAAAAGAGAATGTTTTGGAAATATATAATTCTCAGTTCATTTTTTGCCAAAATATTGCATTTAATTAAATTTTTATTGTAATAATATTCTTAAAACAATTTTATACGTGTATTCTGATCTGTAAGTGACTCTAAATATTAAGACAAAATATTAGTTTGTACGCTTTTTCAAAAACACGGTTCCGAACGTAGTTAGATACTTTAAGATGGAATGGCAACGGTGAAACATGAGTCATCGATCCTTTTTCCATGTTTACGCGCTATATCATGTGAAGGTTTTCAAATGTATGATTCATCATGTAGCAACTGACAATCTGTAGTGGCTTTTCACGCGTTTTCAATTAACTTCTAAGGGATCTGCTGTGTGATCAATTGCTTTGAGTATCTAGCCTTGTGAAGTAATCTTGATATGCTAATTAGTATGACTACTTAAAAGATATCTGGAGTAAGAAAGAAAAAAAAGAGACGAGGTTGTAATTTTAAATGGATGAGTCAGTGAGTGAAAAAAAATCGTCGCACTATTCAGCTACACATGGGCTTTTAGCGACAGACCTCCTAATTTTGAACCATGGTCAATTGACGAGGATGACACCTGAGCTTTGTCACCCCCTCTCCTAACATCCACACCAACGGTTGGATGTTTGAGCCTCGATAGATTTGACGTGCATCGCCCCCTCTGCACGGTGGGACTTCAGCGTTACTATGCTCGAACTAATGACACATCGTCTACAACTCCGTTTTGACCACTATCCTACCGCGGCTACTTAAAAGGACTAGATTGTGGCTGTAACGTGTAATAGGGAATGAACTATTAAATGTTTTGATCAGAATCTGCGAATAAGACACTCACGTGTCGTATAACTGAAACTGTTGCACAGATTTCATTTGGAGCCTGCGTGGTTGTGAGTGGTAAAGCTGTCTTTTAAGGTTAAACTAATCCCAGTGGCGTAATAACCCATGAGGGTTAAGGGCTACTGTGTCCATCTCAGTTTTCATAACCTTGGGGGCTGAGGTGCATGTGCAGATGTTCCAACCAGGTTGTCAGTCTGACGTGAAATCCCCAGTGTTTAGTTTCCAAGTAAGCTTGGTATTTATTTATCTAGTCATTGTATGATAGAAAGGCTAAGTCGACATTGCCCAACCCGGGGTTTGAACCCCAGAACTGTGGCGTGTAAGCACGATACGCTACCATTCAGCCACTGGGCTCTTTTAAAGTTAAGTGAATCTATTTTTTAGTTGGGTTCGAGGTTTATTTCCCTCCTATTGTATATTTACCATAAGATATTATGATATTTTTTAGTTGTTGAGAGTTATATAATGTTTGTTGATTTCTTATCTCCAAACACTAGTTCGAACAATTCCACTCCATCTAAAATCTTTAGTGGTATTAAAACTGGAAACTGGTTACGCTCTCTAATTCCTTTAAGTTCCATTTATTACTATCAGCTTCAAGAAGTTCTGAAAATCATTTTCAGCCAAGGAACATTAAAAAGAAAGTACTATCTAATGAAATTGATGCGCTTGAACAAATTAAACCTATCATTATAAAAATACCTTAAAGAGAAATTCTTACCCAATAGACTTTGCTATCATATTTTGAAAAAAATTCATATTCCACATATAATACATTTTTAAATCTCTCTCTCACACACACACAATCAATCACGTTAAACTGGTCAAACTGAACACAATCGAAATTTTTTTTAGCGGAGTTGTATTTTATGCTGCTGCAATTTAAATCGAATATAAACGATCGCCATCTGCACTCGTGAGATTGTCTATGATTCGTCGTGGGGATTTCGTAAATTTATTGTAAATTTAAAAAAAAATTACACAAAAGTATTCTTTATTCGCTAGATATTAGCCTTTGGAATCAGCATATGTTCTGCATAAAAATATTGAAAAAAATAATTAGATTTCAGACGCAAATTGGTACAGAAACCACATTATACAAAGTTATTATAGCGATACCAATATAAGCAAATAGGGTAGACCAAAATCTTCTGTAATTCTGTGACTAAAGTAACATCAATTTTCCAGTTTTGTTCCACCAACACCATAAAAAAGGCTCCCTCTACATACTGCGCTATGTGTTGAGCAAAAAGAGACGACAAAAGAAAAAAAGGAAACGAAAAGAGAGTCGTTATATGTATAATAATTGTGCTATGCTGTGTTATGTGCTTCACATTGTTTCCAAATATATCAAAGAAAATTTTGAGTAATTTAAAAAAAAAGCTATTATTTTGTTAAAAAAGTAAAAATAAAAGTTTTTTTTAAAATAAAAATGTGTTTCTTTTTCCGAACCCGCTATTTGAAAAGAAAAACCATAAATGTCGATGTACGTGCAAAATTGCAGTATTCTGCTCTTATCTGTAATGTGGACCAAAATTCAAATTTAAAATAAAAATTTTGATCCGTTTATATATTTTATTTTTGGTTAAAACACGGTTCTAAAATGTTTTTTTTAATGAAAAAATTTATTTTGTTTGCCATTTTTTTTTTATCACTATAAGCGTGTGGTAGGGGTATATACCACAACTAGACATTTATCAACTTACTAGAAATTAAAAAGTTCCCTACAATTCCCTAAAATCCCCTACAACTATAAAGTACTATTTTTATGGTCGTATCATTTTGGGGAGATTGATACATGCATTTATAAATTAATAAAATAAAACAAAAGAAAATCAGTATTAAATGATGAAGTATATAAAATATCTAAAAGAAATAAAATTTTCAATATGACGAAAAAGTGCGTGTCTAGCTATATTATGTCTTATACATGTCTGGTAGGCGAGTTAATTGTCATCATAAAACAAAATTTAACTATTTTCTGTAAAGCAGGAGTATCCAAAAAATCAAATGAATTTAAATTATGGATGGCTTCTAAGCATCGAAATATAAAACTGTAGCTAGTTCATTAAAAAGAAGAAAAATATTATAAAAATACTTTGGTTTGAAATTCGCAAGCTGTCCCAAGGAGAACACAATTTTCTCGTTCCGAAATACAATTAGCGCCGAAAGATTAAACAAATATTTAGATATTTTCGATTCAACATTTTTTCAAATGTATGCAATTCGGTGAGAAATCTAGCAGAATCTAACACACAGTCTCAGATTGCCATTTTAAATAGGAATTGAACTTTGATTCTAAATTGGTTTAAACTGCTGTCTAGATAATCACCGGAAGAAAAGACGCAAGAATAAAAGTGAAAAACAACCCCTACTCCAGTGCACTTATCTAAAAGACACCAAGCAATCATTTAAGCCACATTTAATCATCTTTATATACTAGCCTTAAGTTTCAAGAGTGAAGGAAAGATCTGAAATATAAGTTTCTCAATTTATACCCAATCCTCTCCTCGACTTTCAGGTAAATACACGAGAAGGATGATCGGGAGAACGAGATGAAGAAAATGAAACAGAACACTGTTCGTCTTCCTTTCTGACGTTATTAACTTTTACCCCTTTCAATTCAATCTATCCATTACACCTGATAATTCCAGAAGCATTTAAATTGCTATCTGGATTTAATTCCGACATTGTATCATTCTATTTGAACGTTCCCATTCTCTCCCGTTTTAAATCTGCTATTACATAAATCTTTACAATAGGTACTGTTAGAAGTATTCCATTTCCTTAAATGAAAGATTAAATGATTTCCTAAAGTCTGGTAGGAGATTAATATTTCCGAAACTCATTGATACTGGCTTTTGTTTAAAACACACTTAACAGAACAATGCTTCCAGCTATTGAGGGTTAATCTGGATACAGTTTTAATAAGAAAACAAAGTCTTTTTTTAAAAAAAAGAGAATATACTACTGATAATATTTGGGACGATTATTTCGAAAGATTAAATATCTTCTCATGAAACTTTTAGTCTCCTTGGCTTTTAAATGAAACAAAATAATCTTATGGCTTCCTTCCCCTAATGTTAAAGAGTGAATTTTTATTAACATCGCACTATTAAGCAAAACGAGAACTATTGGCGTTAGACCTCGTAATTTTGAGCCGTTACTCAAGTGACAAGGAAGACATAAGAGCTGGAATCCCATTCCTCTGTCCTCCACACCACGGCAGTGAAAACTTTGAGCCAGGACAGATTTAGTGTGCATCAGCCTTCTACAAGGAGGGTCTTCAATAAAAACAAGACTCAAGCCCGCGATTCTGCACTACGAGTTCGTGATCATGACTACTACTTTTAGAGAATAGAACCTAAAGTAAAATTCTCCGGCATTAATATTATATACTGATTTCACTTTCTTTTAAACAACGATGTATCTTCTTTTGTTATTTTTTTCAACTCCTACTATTAGTTCACACTCTCCCTACATATATATATATATATATATACATCTTGCTCAAACTTTCAATCGATGGAATACTTTTTTATTCATCCATTCAAGTTCAAATACATTCTTTTAAACTTGTAGTGCATGACACTTGATGTTAATACAGTTTTTTTGAAATATTAATTCATTAATTAAATTTAATTATTTGATTATATTTTAAGAGATATATTTCAGTCGATATTATTCCTCTAGATGGCAGCACTATTAGATAAACCAGTTTTGTTTAAATTGTGAGGAAGATTTAACTAAACCTGAATAATCATATGCTAGTTAGACTTTAGCACGCGCAATCCTTTTATACTAGTTTTAAGATATAAATCCTTATTTATTATATTCCACTTTTATTAAAATGTAATTACAAATTTAATGTGGTTAAAAAGTAATTAATGGTAATTTAAAATGTGTTTTGCCACTTAATATTGTGATTCTGTCATTTGTATATACATATTTATATTAATTGTAATTATTTAATAAAAAGTAAATAAAATAAAATTTCTTTGAAGACTTAAATAGAAATTGATTTTTTAAAAAAAATTATATAACTTGTTTTGTATGAATATCTTTTTTAATACATAAAATATAATTTCCTGTTTAAAATATATTCCACACATGATCTACATTGCAACATTGTGGCAGATTAGGACTGGCAAGCAACGTTGGATCGGAAGTAATTATACACTGTAGAAGTTTTAGTTTAAGCTTAATTGTTCTTGATTAAAATATAAAAAGTACTTAAGCGCGTGAAGAGGTTTACATCACAAAATTTTAACGAAATGTACCATATGTAAATTTGAATGATTGTATATTTGTTTTGTGTGTGGGGATTTATACAAATTCACACCATTGATCGCATTTTAACAAATTTTGCGGGGAACTTTGCTAAAGTTTCTAAGGAATCGTAAGCATGTTTCCTTCAAAAAAAGTTCAAAATTCATTTTAGGTTTTTTTCCCCTTCTAAAACCCACTTGTTTAAAGAAGGTTTTGTGAGTGGATTTGTAAAAGTCGCCAAATAGCACTATAAGAAATAAGAAGTAGGACATTGTACCTGTTCCGGTTTAGAAAACGATCACAGCATTTCGCGACATCTTTTGGTTTGGCAGCATTTAAGAAGGGATTAGGCTGAAATTGTGCCTCCTAAGGGGTAAAGGGTTGCTAGGGCGTTATAGAATGAAATTCCGTTTTTAAACCATTAGTTTTAGTTAACGTTAGTTTTTCAACCAACATTATTTTCATTCCATATAATATCTACGTAGGTACTGTTCTAAGTTTCTGTAGTTTTTATTTTATTTTTGTCTATGACTGAGAATGGTTTAGTTGAATTAACGCTGCGTTATATTACATAATGGTGAAATAGAGAATATTGTTATTCAATGTTGGCTTACAATAAGAAAAATGAACTTGGATAAGAGTATTTTACGTGCATTTTACCTCAAGGTTCTCTTTGATTGAACCAAACTTAAATTTGAGAATCTTCTACATTAAGCAGAGAGTTAAGTTTTAGATTACCACTTCTTTCAATAATGGAAAACATCTTCCCAATTCATGTACATTTTTAAAGAAATAAATTTAAGTATGTAATTCTATTAATGGAGAAATAAAAGTACTTGTGTCAACCATTCAAGTTAACCAAAACTTTCAATAGGCTAATTTCCTGATGGTCATTTGAGTGGCTGTGTGAATATTAACGTCGCAGTATTTAGCTACTCTAGGACCGTTGGCGAAGGACCTCGTAATTTTGAAATGCCGTCAAGTGACGAGGACATCATTTGAGTGGCACCCTATCTTCTAACTTCCACATCTTACCAATGGGAGGATGTACTTAACGTGCATCGACCAGCTATTCAGGGTGGGTTTTCAGCGGTACTAGACTTGAACTCATGGGACACCGGCCACGATGTGGTCACCCAGGGACGTCTTAAGACTTTTTCAGGCCCTGAGCTCCTATTCAAAAGTAGGCCCTGTGTTCTTACACAAATGTAGGCCTAACCTATGACTCTTAAAAGTAGACAGTACATAGCATACGTTGTCAAATACTCGTACAAACAATAGCCCGAAACAATTAAATGTACATGAGTACAATCACACAAACCGAACTTTTTGACTGCATGAGTAATGATAGTGTATGGTGGTAGGCTTAGGCCTGTACGTTGATGTCGATTATCCTATGTAGCCAGTTGACATATCGTACGAAATTCCAAGTATTTCGGAGAATACAAATGAAAATAACATTTGACCGTTGAAATTATTCAAACTATAATCTTATTAAGTTTCAGTCGAGAACGAGACGTGACCCCTATTGTGGCCTAAGCTCTGGTCCCGGGCCTTGTTGGCCCACGCCTTAAGACGTCTCTGCACCCACCGGTCATCAAATTAACCTGAATTCAAAGTTGCCATTAGTATTATAGTTATTCTACTTGTAAAAGAATAAACTTCAAATTTGATAATTTGGTAAAGGTATTCATATATTAAGAGTCTTCAAAAAGTTCTTCAAAATTTAGAAAAAAAATTTTATACGTGTATTTTTAAATCAAGTGCAATTGGTTTACCTATGTGATTTATTAGTGTTGAAAAAAAAAAACTTCTTAAAAGAAAGTTTCTGTAAAAAGCAAGAGTTGGCAACAGCGAATCAAATGAACTGATTAGTTAAACCACATAAATGTATTTATCCTGTGATTAGGATGTCAGGAATTTAGACCATTGTTCAATAATAAAATCACTCAAATGACGGATAAAAGTTTAAAACTTTGAGCTTTGCCAAATGAAACTACTTAATAAATTAGCAATCAATTCAAAATAACCCAATCACAACTTCATTAAAGTTTTGAAAATTTGAGAACTCCCGTATATATGGAATTTCTATAAAACTTTATAGACAAATGTGTTAACAACTGAATGCTGATTATCTGCATTCCAGCACAAACTGAATTACTGTTTAAAGCTTGATGTTTACCTAAATCAACAATATATACCTTATACTTTAAAATAACTATTCTTCAGTCTCGCTATTTGCATAATAAAGTCTTTAATTTCAAGTTTCGCGTCATAGGTAACTTTCTGTGGATCCATGAGTCTATTCGCACACAAGTTGAAATCTAGGGTCACCTGGGGTACATCTCTAATTGCATTTGCATCTTTTAACCATCAGCCTCGTCCACATGACGTTTGTCGAATGAATGATGACCAAAAGTCTCGATTCTTCTTCGGTTTCCATTGTTACATTATTCGTATAATGAATTCGCAGATGTTATTAACGCATTCAGTCGTCTGGAAGAGGATACAACACTAAGTGTGGTAATGTGCCAGTGAATTTTGTGAAGTGTTTGATGGATTTAATGCATTATTTATGGGGTTACAATTGAATCGAGTGATGCAAAATGTTGCAAAATAAGTTTGCTTAAAAAAATGAGAGTTGTGTTGGGGATGGATTAAGTAAACAATATCAGTGACTGAGCTCAATAAAGAATTAAATAAACTAAAATTTTGGGAACTTTAGATTAGTTCAACGTGGGTGACTATTTAATTTTTGAAATCAACGAAACACATTTTTAATAATAATCAACAGAGTTGGCGGCCAGATATAATATTGTGTTACGAATTTTTTGTATCATGACGTGCTTAAAATATTGTAAATAATTTATATCTG
>BMAO01011611.1:0-25430 GCA_019973975.1 Trichonephila clavata | reverse complement strand
TGCAAGAGGTTTCAGTCAACGCCAGGGCATTGATTACAGTGAGACATATAGTCCAGTAGCCAAATTAGGAACAATACGGACAGTTTTAAGCATTGCAGCTGAAGAAAGGATGCACTTGACTCAGTTTGATGTATCGACAGCATTCCTTTATAGAGATCTGGAGGAAACCATATATATGCAACAACCAGAAGGTTTCAAAGATGGTTCAGGAAGAGTATGTAAACTCAAGCGCAGCCTGTATGGTTTATAACAATCACCACGCTGTTGGAACAAGTGTTTTGGTCAATTTTTAACAGATCTTGGTTTTAAAGCAAGTGAAGCAGATCTATACCTTTATTTCGGGAAAGAAAAGGTAGAAAATTGTTAATAGTGTGTATGTTGATGATGGATTAATTGCTGCAACTGACCAACAGGACTCTGAAATGTTCATCAAGGAGCTGAAAACAAAATTCAAGATCTCAGTAGGAGAAGTTTCTTGTTCTCTAGGTCTTGAAATTGAGCATCATAAAGACAACTCAATAACGATCAGTCAAAAAGTATATGCCAGAAAGATACTTAAGTGTTTTGGTTTTGAGGGATGCAAATCTGGGGCTACACCCATGTTAAAGGATTGCAGATTGCAAAAGTATGAAACCCAAAACTCTGATTTTCCATATAGGCAAGCTGTTGGTGCCCTTATGTATCTGATGGTGGATACCAGGCCAGATCTAGCATATAGTGTAGGATTCTTTCGAGATCACTTGAAAACCCATCTGCAGAAGATATAGTCAGGGTAAAGGGAGTATTCCGCTATATAGCTGGCACAGTTGGATATGGAATAACATACCATGCTACAGAGACAAAAGGTGTGCTTCATTGTTATAGTGATTCAGATTTTGGTGGATGTACCAAAACAAGTCGATCAACCTCTGGATATGTTATTATATATGGTGGAGGAGCTATCTCATGGCGCAGCCAAAGGCAAGCAATTATTGTCATTCAACTACTGAAGCTGAGGTTATAGCAGCATCAGAGGCAGCCAAAGAAGTAATTTGGCTCTGCAGACTGATTCAGGGCATAGGGAACTTGAGGGAAATTCCCACACTTCAAGTGAGCAACAGGGCAGCAGTAAAGTTGTCACACAACCCTGAATATCATCGAAGGACAAATCACATAGAAATGAAACATTTCTTTGTGCGTGAGAAAGTCTTAGAGGGAAAATTAAATGTGGAACAAGTGTCAACTGAGAAACAAGTCTCTGACATTTTGAAAACCCTTGATGAAGTCAAGACTATTGACATTGTGTAATCAAATGGGACTGTTCTGACAAAATCCAGTTAACAAGGGAAAGTGTTAAAGATAATGAATGTTAACATGGTTTTGTTGTTGTGCCAATAGTTGGCGCCTGTATCTCTCATTTGTATTTATAGTTTTTCTTATGTAATGAGTCTTCTAGCTCTAGCCGCCTTGTGTGCAGGTTGTAATTTAAGTCTGTGATAATTCTCGTATTCCGTAAATAATTGAGCGATTAATTCCGTTACTTGATGTTCCAGTTCTATGTAATGGTGGTCTAATTCTCGAGCAATTTCATTATCGAAGACATTTCCGTCGACTGGCCGTAGACTAATCATTCCAAAATCATGTAGTTTCTTCTGAACCGTTGCAAAAATATTTTTTTTTCAATTATAATTAACATTTCATTAAAATTGTGCTAATTGAAAGGCATATCTGCTTGCACTTTTTGCAGTCGTCGATAAATATCTTATGCCATGTACTCTTTGCACTTATTACAAATGGTTTGAGGATTAGAAACATCGCAAAATGATACAATTATAGCATATGGTTCCCTAATTTTATCGGCGATGGACATATTGTATTTCTTGCCCCATAATTATATCTAATATATCTTCATTGTAATACCTTTATATAAATATTTTTTCAGTTTAAGTGAAAAATTTTGTGTAAAATATGACCATATATATTGGAAATGTTAAATATTTCATAAATCTAAACTTTTTAGGTATCTACCATTATCATAGAGCTTTCAATATCACACCATGTGCTAAAACTTTATGTTGTTTCTGTCTTCAAAAAGGGGGACAAAATTTGCATTAAAATTTCAGGGAATATAGTAATAGAGAATTTCTTGGCCAACTTTGCGATGTTCCTCAAAGTTTGAGTTTAAAATTAAAAAAAAAATCATTTAAAATAACCTTTTTGAAAAGAAATAATATAACAGTGTGTTTCACTCAGTTGCTTGTTATAAATGTGAGAAAATTTTTATGAAAATTTCCGGTAGTGACAAAATGCATAATCTTTCGCCAACTTGTTGAAGAGTAAGCAACCCTCCGTGGATCTTCCGGCGTCTTTTCTGTTCCCTTAAGAATATGGGCTTAAATAAACCCTATGTTACTCGTCAATAATGTAGCGTTTCATTGGGGAAATCGGTTTCATTTTAAAATCGGTCCAGCAGCCCTTTTCAGAGATTAGCCGGAATAAACAGACAGACAAAAAGAGAAATTCATTAAAAATTGATTTGTTATATAAATACTGTATATATTTTTAAATGCGTTTATCAAAACGCTATTAATTTGAAAGTACAAAGAAATACACTTCAATTTTATGTATTTAATTTATCCGAAAGTTTCAGTTAGACATTTAATAAAAGTAACATAACAAATGTTTAACATTTAATAAAATAAACCATTTAAAAAACTACTTTTTGTAAAGATGTTAAATTACACTATGTTTCAGTTATTTGTAACAAATGTGAGAAAAGTTTTATTAAAATTTCCGGTATTGAGGCAATACATAATATTTTGCTAACTTGGTGGGGAGAAAACAAAGAACAACGGTTTTACATGTATAAATAGTTCCAGTGCCCGCATGAATACGGGGATAAAAAATACCCTATGTTACTCGTTAATAATGCAGTTTTCCATTTGTGAAAGATTTTTAAGATCAGCCCAGCCATTTCAGAGATTAGTTGGGGGAAAGACACACAGACAAAAATTATATTAAATTGATTTTTGGATATTTGTACCATATATACTTTTAAATGCATTTAGTAAAAAGCTGTTAAGTTGAAATACAAACAGACACTTCAATTTGCGTTTATTTTTATAAATGAATTAAGGTAAGACTACACTTGTAGAATTTTTTTTTTTTTAAATTAAAAAATAAGGATTTTTGTATGTTTTTTTTTTAGATTTGTTTAGTGCATTTTAAGAAAGTTAAGAAAAGAAAAAGAAATTATTATTTCTAAAATAGGAAAAAATTGGTACAAATTTTAAAAAATAACATACATGGGGCACATTGTGTATCAAAAGTTTATACACTATTTTCCAATTCTGATGTGTTACTATATTATTTATTTTTGAAGTGACCTTCGACATAAGAGATATTTTAATTTTTACAAATACTAGAGCCCTTTATTTTAGTTATTACATGGAATTACTGATATAAACAGTGATTATATTCACAAAAAGAACTGTAAATTTTGTAATAAAATTGGGATTGAGAAATCTGACTATTTTCTAGTATTATACAGAACATAGAAATGAAATTTCAGTTAAATGTTTTCAACACATTTTGAGCAATCGCTATCCCCGTTTGAGCATTTTCAAAAGAACACATTTCGATTAAAACGCGTTTTAAAGTATAACATTTTGCTTATAGTAAATGCATCTGCTTTTACAAAGCACTTGTAATTTTTGTTCTAGTTAACGGAAAAAAAAAATCTTTGTACTATTAAAAAGCTTATAAGACGGTCTATAAAATATACAAAAAATGTGTAAATTTTTAGGAGAATTTACAATTTTAGGGGAGTCGGATACCTTAATGTATTAATGAATAATGCTTAATATGCTTTTAAGAATTATTCATTTATATCATTTTTTATTAGACACTTAATCAAAAAATTCTTATAATTACCTATTAAAAAGACTGCTTATATCTGATGCTTGTTTAAAAATATGTAACTAAGAAAACAGATGGTCTGTGGGATAAAAAGCCTAGAAATTTTTTTACATTTACTGTGTAAGAAACACCGGGGAGTTTAAGAAACTTAATCGTACGTCTGTCTTTTTTATCGGATCCCAGTTCTATGTCTTCAGGACCTATACTGTAGAAGCATCTGAGTAGGAAAACATTAATTTCAACAACCCACAATATCTACTTTCCATACAGTGTTTGGACAAATGGTATAATTAGTCAGAGATTGTTTTTTTCCATTCTCCAAAAGGACTTTTTGGGAAGATCTGGTCCCCCAAAATCACAATTATGATTCATAAAACTATGCTCATTTGCTCTATATAATTTCCTTCTGAATGAAGTGTAATAACTCCAAAATACCTGCTTAAGAAGAATCATTCTTGTAAAATCTGATGAACTGCAAGGGAATACTTTTTAATTTTATGGCATCCCCATGGCAACCCCATGACCACCCGATAAAGCTATAACAATATTTTAATGTTATCGGCCATCTCTTGGTGACCATAAACAAATTGGCGCGTAGCACTTCGATATCAAATCAGCTCCTAAATTCAAAATTTTACTACAATTATGTGGATGATAAAAACGTTAGATCCAAAAGGTTGCTTTGGAAGAATTAAGGGAACATCGATATTTTCGACAGTTATTTCAAATCATTCTATTGCTGCTCCACCCAACTAACTTCGCAGATTATTAAGAACTGATTTCAGCAAAAAAATTCGTTATTTAGAAAATAAAAAAACTAAAAGATATTCCAAATATTCAGATACTGAGTAATCTGGTCAAAGTATTTGCACGTCGAAGGTTACGTAAATGCACAAACTTATGTTCAGAAAGAAGTTGGGGAAAAGGAATTGATATTTGTCTTGAGTTACTACCAATATTATCAGCGAAATCCTTTTTTTATTCCCAGGAACAAAGCAAACATGCCCTTCAGATTTCAGATCCAAATAAAAGAAGGATAATGCGGCAATTTACAGCGGGATTTACACCATTCTACTTCAAATGAAAATAAATGTTTATTTTAAAGAGCTCAGGAGAAACTGAGGCTTATAAAGCTTTGAATCTTGTACATTCTGTTAAATTCAACTTTTAATTTTTGATAATGAATACAAAAAAAAAGACTGCTATACTTGGAGCAAACCAAATAAATATAGTGCTTTATCACTGTGGTTTGAAGTGAAGATTTGAATGATGACAAAACTGTGAACATATCCATTGTTGCAGTATGAATTTTTGCTTTTTTTGGAAATATCAACTGTTACGTATCTTTCTTTTTTATGTATAATGTTCTTAATTTAATATATTGTTGAGAACACACACACTGTTTAAATGTATATTGTTTCACTTTGTACAAATCTCATTTCAGAAGCACATCAAGATAAAGAGCAAGCTCAACAGTGAAAGAACAACGAAAAAGTTAGAAACAAAAGGTAAAGCGAAATAGATCTTCAACCGAACTGTTTTACAATAATAAGAAGGTCAATTGCGTTTCTACAACACAACTTCTACAATCTGAGTAAAGAAAAATACACTCATATTATTACGTAAGTGTAAATCCTATTCCCTACTTTCAGATACTTAACAGTATAAAATTAATCTGGATATTTTTAATATACTTCGTACGATTTTTTTTTGGGTTCCTAGATGGGCTTTGTGAAAAAAGGGTTCACCCTTGCCACGGATTCTATTTTACTTAACACTTCACGGAAAATATGGCAATATCCTTGAGTTAGTTGAAGTATTGATTTTGTTACGTGATGTTGCAGTGCTATAAAATCGTATTTCAATTCTCGAAATTATTTCCTTCGACTGGTCGCCGACTAATCATTCTTAAATAATGTATTTTCTTCACAACCATTGCGAAAACCTTATTTTCAATTTTTATTAGCACTTTTTTGTAGATGTATTTATTTAAAGGCATATGTGCTTGTAATAGCTGCAGTTGTCGCTAAACATCTTTCGCCATGTACCACTTGTATTTATTCCAAAGGTATACAGGATTAGAAAGTTTGCAAGATGATGCAAGTATTGCGTAAAGTATCCTAATTTTATTCTGCAATGGACATATGGTATGTCTTTCTTCATAGTTACATCTAATATATCTTCATATTAATATCTCTATAAAAAATATCTGGGGCTTCAGTTTAAGTAAAAACTTATGTGCAAAGGTTGTCTTTTTTTTGGAAAGTTTAAAAAAATTCAAATTATTAAATTTTCGATAAGTCATAATTTTTTATGAAAATGTATTTTAATATTATCATAGAGCTTTAAATATCACGCAACTTGCTAAAACATTATGTTGTTTCTCACTTTAGAAAAGGGTTAGAAAATCTGCATTGAAATTTTTGGGATTCTCAGAACAAAGACTTCCTTAGTAAACTTGGCGATATTTTTTAATGTTGAGTTTGAAATTTAATAAAAGTAACGTCTTAGACGTATGACATTTATTAAGAAAACTATTTACAAAATAACGTTTTGTAAATACGTTAAAAATTACAGTATATTTCAGTTGTTTGATAGAAATGTCAGAAAATATGTTTATGAAAATTTCCGGTATTGACAAAGTGCATAATATTTCGCCAACTTCGTGGGTTAGTAAGCAACTGTCTATGACTTTACACGCATTGTTCCCATTCTCGTAAGAATATAGGGATAAAATATACCCTATGTTACTCGCTGATAATGTAGATTTTTTTTGGTGAAAATTTTTTTTAAATCTATCCTGCCGTGCGTTTTAGAGATTAGCTGGAACAAACGGACAGACCAGCAGACAAAACTTTTTAAATTAGATTTTTTATATATGTACCATATATACTTTTAAATGCATTTATTAAAAATCTGTAAATTTGAAATTACAAAGATACACTTCAATTTTATTTATTTGTGTAGATGAATCATGGTATCCGAATACTTGCTACAACTGTTTTTAAAAAAAAATGGAAATATAAGATTTGTTTTTTTTAGATTTATTTAGTACATTTTAAGAAAAATATGCTATTATTAAGAACATAAAAGGGAAATATTATTACTAATATGGGAAAAATGGTTCAAAATTTGCAAAAAAATAACATAAACGTTGCACATTCTGTACCAAAAATATACAATCAATTTTTCAATTCTGATGTGGTACTATATTATTCATTTTTTGAAATTACCTTAGAAATAAGAGATACTTTAATTGTTTCAAAAACAAGAGCACTTTATCTTTTTTATTATATGAAACTGCTTAAGGAAACACAAGTATTATATTCACATAAGGGATGGATAATTTCGTAATAAAAGAGTGATTGAAAAATCCGACGTTTAAAACAATTTTACTATTATACAGAGCATACAAAATGAATTTAAGTTGATTATTTTCAAAACTTTTTCAGCAATCGCTTTTCCTGTTAGTGCATTTAAAAAAAAAGTACATTTCGAGTAAAACGTGTATTATACATGGATTGCAATATCGGACCAAACCACTAAAGGTATTCTGTGTTTCTTACAACTTAATACTGGTCTAATATGCTAATATCGGCATTAGAAATTTAGTAAAAGAAAGAAAACACAGGTGTTTCTTTGTTTTACTTGCCAGTGTTATTAGAGATTATAACTATCACAATAAATAATTTGTATTTTAAAAGCTTTTATTTAACTTACAATGTATGTATGTATGTATGTATGTATGTAATTTGTTCGGGTGGAATCTTGCAACTCAATTTTGAAGCTGATATCTTCCTCCCATTGAGCTGAAATTTTGTATACACGTTTAGTTTGGATGACAATGCATGTTTTGACCATTTATATTCCGATATTGCAATTAATTAAAAAGATATTAATTAAAAACGTTAAACTAGTTTTGGGCGCCAACTTGGATATATCTGCATTGTTGTAATAATTTTATTGTTACAACAATGACAAAAGTTGGCGTCGAAAATCGGTTTTCAGCCAAACTGGAATTTCATATCGTTGCGCTATTGACTGTATTAATTAACTTTGCCTAAAAAATAGTTACATTTCTACAACGTAAAAATAATCTAATTTCTACAACATATGCAATTTTTTTTACAAATTTCTATCTATTTTCTTGGATTTAAATTCAAAACAAAAAAAGTAGAGCTATTTTTCAAGTAGATTGGTACATTGTATACCTTTCTCAACGCTGCCAAGTTAAACTGAGATGGAGTATTATAGAAATTCTAACTTTAACCCCTTAACTAGTTTGCCCGTACACCTAACGGGCTACTGAAAGTTAGCCACAACTGGTTTGCCCGTGCGCTGTACAGGCACCGAAATTTTTTCTTTCTATATTTTATTTGCACAGATATTTTTATTCCTATAATAAGGTTATTAGTATAGTGTGTCTTTAGGAGATGCAGAGAGAGTTTGTCCATGGTACTGAACTACTCTTCAGTCAGAATTTTGGTAGTGTTGAAGGTGAGAATTTTTCACTGAAGGCAAGAATATATATTCGTGAAAATATTAGATAAAGAACAGGGATTTACAAGGAAATGTACAATGTATTGCCTAAGAAAAAGGAAAATGGATAGATAATCCAAAAAAGTCGATATTATCTCTATCCCCATTGGAATATAAGACTTAGTGTTACACTATTCTTCATATTGTGTGTGCATATAAATATGCACACACACACATGAAATCCTATCAATCGTATGAAAAAGAGGTATAAACATGAAATTTTTTGGTAAGTGGAAGAAAATATATTTTAAGATATATGTGAAATATTCTTCATAGTACGCAGAATGTACTTATTAAAAGCAAACATTTAAGGGGTTTTGTGTTCAAAAATTATAAAATAAAAAAAAGGTGAGTAAAATTTTAAACCGGAGATTAAAATAAAAATCTTCCATTTTCGCGCGTTCTGTTAATTATTATGCTTAGTTACATGCAGTTAAAAAATGGGCTTTTTTGGGGGAAATTTTGGTCAAAAAAATTGACCGCTTAAGAGGTTAATCTATGAAGCTCAGACAAAAAATAATTATAGAATCGGAAAGATCATTTATTTCGTCCCGATACGGTATAATGTTTTTTACAAAATAATAATATTTGTATTTCTTACGATTTTTTTTAAATAAGTCAAAATCGATGCGTTTTTATGAAAATAATGTCTACATCGACGCGCATGAATTTTTTTTGCTTAAATGAATTGACATTCCGTACTAAAACAGCTCATGATTTGCTCTTTTAGAATCAGTCATTTAAAAAATAAAATGTCGAAAAATTTTTTTTACGGTTTTTCAAAAAATATTCAACATTTTAATATTTAATAACTTCGCCATTTATGAAGAAAATCTCATAAAACTTTTTTTCGTGTGTAGGATAATATTACCCAAGATCTGTACGAAGATTGAAAGAATTGCTTAAAATTTACGGATTTAAGAAAAAATTGTGTTTTTCGTCTAGTACCCTTTTTGCGAGAATTCATTTAGCTCGACTGTTCGAAAATAACCGGCAAACACCTAGCAACAATGATGCGTTCAATGAGATGAACATACTGAGAAACCTGTCCAGTGATAACTAAAAAGTGAAAAATAAACTAAAAGTAAAAAAACTTTTTTAAAAACAAGCTTTTATTTAAACGCGCTAAAAAGAATAAAATAAATTTTTCTTTAAAATTTTTTTACTATCAACTTATAACGTCATTACACAATTTATATGATATAAAAGCTTGTCGCGAGATTTACCTCTGCAGATAAACAAGTAAATTAATTCACTTGATCTGATTGATTTAAATTTCTTAAAATTTTCAAACTAAGTAAATAAGAGTGCTTTAATCTCGCGACAAGCTTTTATATCATATAAATTGTGTAATGACGTTATAAGTTGATAGTAAAAAAATTTTAAAGAAAAATTTATTTTATTCTTTTTAGCGCGTTTAAATAAAAGCTTGTTTTTAAAAAAGTTTTTTTACTTTTAGTTTATTATAAATTATAACGATATATAAAAATCACAAAAATAATTAAAGGAAAAATTTATTTATTTAAATCACAGAAAATTGTAAATATCACTATTCAGTCTGTGATACTATTACAAATATTTGAAAGGTTTTAAAGGTTAAACTTTTGAAAAGTGTTCTTAAAAACATAATGCATCAATTGTATTGTAATTAAGCCTGGATCATAATTTTGTTCAAAAAGTACCAGCTGCCAGAAATATTATTTTGGCATTTACGCTAGTTGGTGGTACTGTTGGCAATTCGCAATATACTTTTTCCAAGTACTTATCTCTAAATTCCTCATTTTCAAATAATTCGATTTATCATTGGAAGATTTTGGATACAACTAATTTATGTGTTGTATTTTGGTTTATTGAATTTTTTTAGTAGTCGCTAATTCTAATTTTTGTTCAAGAGACAGTTCCTTTTCTGTAGCCATAGTATTGTCATTATAATTTTCGATAGTTGTACCGAATTATTGTTTTGAATGTGGATTGGTTTGTGGGTAAAAATTTTAAGAAAATTTACTATGAACGTGATCAAATTTGATTTGGTTTGTGTCTTTTCTTTACTCCAGAACATGTTTTGCATTGTGCCATCATATTATTTTCATCATATAAATAATGAAACCAAATGAAAGTATTATCAACTGATTTTCTTATACTATTTAAAATTATTCTTATTTATTATTATGGGCTATTTTTATGAGTACAAAAAACTAATGAATCTAAAAACACATTTTGAACCCGAAATTATGTAATAATGTGAATAACACAAACTCAGCAAATAAGAAAATATCGAAATATTCCGCATTTTCTTCACCAGTTCAACCTTGGTTTCTCAGATACGAATATCAGACTACGAATCTTGGGCATGTGGAGTATCGCTCTAGGCTGTAATAGGGCAGTTTTTTCTTGGATGATTCAAATATTTTATAACTTCTCTTGGTTGTACGATGCAACTTTGTATTCAGAGTCTAATTAATTTCACTCGTTTGATAAATATTTTAGTAGCAGGTGTTGATGGATGAAGGAAGGGAGATGAGCTTGGATATGTTATTCCTCTTTCAACGAGAACTTATTTAGGAGTAGTGTATTTGGTTCTTTTTGTCAGGGAAATAATTTGTCTATATTTTTAAGTTCAGATTAATAGTCTGTTATACCGTTATATCTGGAAATGAAAAAAATCACATGATGGATTTAATGAATTGCCTCGGAACTGTAAAACCAGTTAGAAAAAATAAAATAAAAAAGAACAACGGAATGAACGGAATATAAAGACGTTTAATATCTTCACATTCTGAAATAGATGTATTTTTTAAAACTTGTAATGTGTTTTAAACATGGTGCAATAGTTAACACTATAAAAATCACAAAAGCCGTATAATATTTTGCTACCTGGGCTATTCCTGAACACATAAGAAACAATTTTTTAAAAAAATCTAGTAAATACCTAAAAACCGGTATATAAATTTGTGAATACCGGTATTTCAAGATTTTACAATTGGCTCAAAATACCGGTATTCGGTGTCCTGGTATACCAGTATTGCAATCTCTAGTGTTATGGTAAGCTTAAAGTAATTACTAAATTATTAAAGCTACATTAGGCTTAACGTACTTGCATCTGCTTTTACTAAAACACTTATAGATTTTGTTTTAGCGAACACAAAACAATACATTTAGTATTTTTATAAGACTGATAATATGGCATGCAAAAATAAAAAGAAATATCAAATGTTAGTCAAAATTAAAATTTAAAAGAAGTCGGATATCGTAATGTAACTGGGACGCCTGCGACAAGAAAAAATGAACTTCTTAGCTCCAAATTAAAATGATTCTCACTTGCTTAAATTAAAAAAGAAAAGAAATAAAAATTTTACGTTGATTTATCTGCAAATTTCTATACCTGTAATGTAAAAAAACATTTTAAATTACAAATAAAATTGTATGAGCAATAATTAATCAATATTATCTTTTTTTTTATTTTCAAGGCATGTTCTTACTTTTAGGTACACTTTGCATACAATCCTTTGCATATATAGCTGTAAAATTGTACAGGGTTTTCGCAAACATAACAATCCATAAAATAAACGAAATGAAATTTTCAAAAATATAAATTTACAACAATTATAAAAATTTGTAAATTTAGTGATTTAAATTTCCTTTATAATTCATACAAATTTGTGCTATGTCTAAAAATTTTGGATGTTTATTTGAAAAAAAAAATCATTCAATTTATTGAAAAGTGTGGATCTTATGACATACACAATATAAAAACTGTAGGTAAATTATATTTTAACAAAAGTGTACCGGAATCACCAAGAAAGGCATTTTGAGAAAATTGCAAATAAAGAAATTTTCATCCATAATTTGCAAAAAAATATTTTTAATACTGTGTAAATCTGTACCATTATTATTTGGATAATTTGCATCATTTCTCAGTTTTTCAATTGTAAGTTTGAAAATCTACATTATTTAGAAGTATTTTTAATTACTCTTTCCTTACTTCATCAACACGTGTTATCAACGATTCACACCTTCTTCCATTTAAAATACCAAAGTTTTAGTATTTTTAAGTCTCTTTGAACATCATCATTACAGGATACTACAGAAATTTTTACGCATATTTTTATTGTTAAAAAATACACAAAGAAAATATCTTTGATGAATTTATGAAGTTAATTTGATGTCTAATTTAAAAGGAGCTTGGGTTTTAAAAATTATAACAAAATATTATCTGCGTTTCTATTCATACATATTAATATTTATTAATTTTAAAATAAAACCAATATTATTAAACATACAGTTATTAATAAGCATTCAAATGCAGTTAGGGAAAATGAAATGTCTAATTTACAAGCTGCGTATTTAATTTAGAATAATCCTCAAGATCACCCTTGTACTAAATTCACTTGTTTTATAGTTTAAGAACTACACGGAGTATTTATAAATTCAAAACTAGAAACAATTAAAATTTCAAGGATCAAAATTTATTTTTAAATTTTGCAACTTATCATTCAAATTATCCGTAATTTTAGCACAAAAAATGTAGAATTTTCAACAAATTTGAACATATAATATAGAAAATTCACATTATTTGAAAAAAAAAATTAGTATTTTACAATAGATATTAAATACATTACGGATTTTGGAGAAGGTGTACCTGAATTAAAGTTATATCACATTTGTTTACAATTTTAGAATTCAATTTCTAGCGTTCTATTTATCGAATTTTTATAAATAATGCCTCTATGAATGGAACAAAGTGCGATCTATTTCTTAAAAGTGAAGTCAAAAAAGGCAAAATTTAAAGTAAATTCACGTCCCAGTTACCTTAATGAAATAATGAGCTCTGCTTATTTTTTTGAAAACAATATTTATTTATATTTTTTTAAACATTTAGTCTAAAAAACCTTACCATTAGCTGTTGAAACAAATGCTTATTTCTGTATGTTTGATTTAAAAAATGTGACTAAAAAAAAGGACTGTGGTTGAAAAATCAAAAACATTTTTTTTTTATTTATTGTTCAAAAAACACCGGGGAGTTTAATAAACGTAATCGCATAATTTGGCTTTTTTTTATCTCATCTCAATTTTATGTCTTTAGGACATATATAATGTCCTGTAGAACCGTCTGAGTAGAAAAACCTTAATTTCAACAACCCAATACATATTTTACTTAGAGTGTTTGGATAAATAATAGAATTAATCACAGCTTGATTTTTTTTCCCACTCGACAAAACGATTTTTTTGGAAGATCTGTTTCCCTAGAATTCGGATTACGATCCAAAACACTACGCTCAAGCGCGCTATATAATTTTAACCTGAATGTAGTCTAATAATTCCAAAATATCTGCTTAAGATAAATCATTTGCGTGATATCTGTTAAACTGCAAGGAATACTTCTTAATTTTATCACAGTGAGTATAAGTGTCACAGATTTAGCTTCCAAAGACGACGAACAACATAGATTTTTTTCGAATTTATAGAGAAGTTTTCTAACTTTTTAAATATTATTTATTTTATGTTCTAGATGTAAATTTTGAGCTAATATGATATCGGAGTGTTATGCTTCTTGTCGGGTGATAGAAAACGCAAGATGGTGGCTTAGATGAAACAAATAATCAGGGAAACAATTTTAAAGAAATGTTTTTAAATATATCTCAAAGAAAGAATATAGGAAAATATTGAACATAACAAATTTAAATTAATAGTTAATAACAATATATTAAAATTATGAAATATAAAAAATAATCCTTATAGTTATTTAACAATTATTGTATATTATAATCAGGTTTAATTTCAGAATAATAATTGAACTACATATATAATTCAGATATATTATACATAAACTAATTCCATTATAGATTAAAATTTATAAATATCGAACACAGGGATTTTGCTGATAACTTGCAATATTCCATAAACTGTTAGTTCTTTTTTGAAATATTATCTCGAAAGAGAAAGGATTAAAAATGCATTATATTTAAGTAAAAATAATGAGGAAAAAGGGAATTTACAGCAATTTTTAAAAGCAAAACCCTTATATTCTTCGAACAAATATCACGATACTCACCAATGTTATTAGAAATATATATATTCGAAAATAAAAAAAAATTCAACAAAAGACTGAAGTAGTAATAGGTAACATAACTGTAGAATGATTTCAATGAAACAGGTTAATTTCTTTAAAAAATCGAATTATAAAATCGTCTGAAATTAATAGAGTTACCTCGAAAAAACAATTACAGGAATCCTTGTATAATATACGTCATCTCCATAACCCACCCAATAAAAATATAACAATATTATAATGTTATCAGTCATCTCTTTGCCAACATAAACAACTGGGTACGTAGCACACCGATATCAAGTTAGCTACTAAATTCAAAATTTTACTACAATAATTTTGAATGATAAAATCTTTCGAAAAGGTTGCATTAGAAGGCTTTAAGAAATATCGTAATTTTCGTCAGTTATTTCAAGTCATTCTATAGTTGCTTGGGCAGGTCAACTCAATTAACTTTGCAGGTTATTAAGATCCGAATTCAGCAAATAAATTCGGTATCCTGAAAAGAAAATGAATAGGTATTCCAAAAAGTCAGATATTGAGTACTCTGATCAAAGTATTTACAAATCGAAGGTTAGCTAAATGCACAAACTTATTTTCAGAAATATGTTGGGATAAGGAATTGATATTTGTCCTATATTATTACCAATATTATCATCGAAAGCATCTTTTTATTATCAGGATAAAGCACACTCGCCTCTAAGAATTCAGATCTAAATCAAAGACGAGTGGTGTGAAAATATACAACGAGGACTGCCCACTATTATGAAGTTTTCATCTTTCGACTTCAAAATGAAATTGAATGAGTTTATGAGAAATTGAGGTTTACAAAAATTTGAATCTGGAACACTCAGTTGAATTCAACTTTTAAATGCTGATATTTAATACTAAAAAGACGAATATACTTGGAGAAAACCAAATAAGTATAGTGCTTTAACACTTTGGTTTAGAGTGAGGGTTCCGATGATGAAAACAATTTTAAAAATACTCATTGTTGAGTAGATGCCGAGTGTATTGTTACTCTTTTTTGGAAATATCATCTGTTACGCACCTTGCTTTGTTATTTACAATATGACTACTTTAAGATATTGTTATGAACACATATCTTGTTTAAAAGCATATTGTTTCATTTGAAACACATCTTATTTCAGAACCATAGCAAAATAATTGGAAGCTAAATACCAGCAAGCTCTAGAAAGAAAAAAAACCACGAACAAGTGAGAAACCAAGAAGTAAAGCTGAATAGACCTTGAAAGAGAACTGTTATAAAAAGAAGAAAGTCATTTGTACATTTTCCAACAATTCTACAGTAGCATTTATAAGCTATTTTATCACGTAAGTGTAAATCCTATTTCATACATTCGGATATTTGACACTAATATTATTGAGGATATGTGTAAAAGAAATCGTACTGTTTCTTAAAGAAAAACATTTTTTTCTAGTATTCTGATTGGACTACATTACATTTATTGTTTTATTTATTAATGATTAATATTTTTCACAAATTTTCGAAATTACATACATAACAGGTTTTTCATACGAAAATGGTTACTTATTGTTACAAATAATGGAATAAGATATGATTTAAAAAACAGCATTGCATAGTAGTTGATTTTTCAATTTAATTTGAAATGTTATTGAAAAGAAAAAAAATCAGGATACCTATTTTCAGAAAATTATTTAAAAAAATATATATCAGGAAAATTTTAAAAAAAAACGTTTTTAATAATCAATCTATTAAATTTTGCAATGCTTATTAGGAATTCAGAAAATCAAAGGGATATGCTTAGAACCATCCCTCCCCCCACTTCTGGGTAATTCAAACAATATTCACCAATGGAATGTTTTAATGTTGTGTTTCTCAAACTGTGGAGCTCGCTCCCTCGGGTGGCGGGATATCACGAAAAAAGGAGGGGGGGGGGCACAAAAATCAAAGACAAGTTTTAAAAAAAATTAATTTATTGAATGAAAGCAAACAAAATACATTTGGAAATAATAAGAAACAAAATGTACATTTAAACTGCCATAATACACTTATAAATGTATTAGTAATGATCAGAGAGTATTTCATAATTCATTTAACAACTTTACGTTAAGAACAATATTAATAATTACCAATGATTCCAATTGGTTGCCATATATATAATATTATATACAAAATTTAATACTTATCTTGATAATTATTTGTACGATTTATATTTAAAGAGGTATTATAATTTTACTTTCAAAGTACTTTATTATTGAATTAAATTAATTGTTACTGTATAGAAGGGGGAAGGGTGTGATTGAAAATTGGGTCGCAGAGGTTAAAAGTATGAGCATTGGCTTACGGATGTAAGAACATTTCAAGGCATGACTTCTTGCAACACTCGGGGTTATACAGTTGCAGCACTTTGAGTCATACATATAATACTATATTAATTAACTAGAAACTAATTAGGGGAAATGGTTAGTTAAAATTTTTTTAATTGAATTAGAAATCTTATAAAAGTTTTGAAAATGTTGTATATTTGTAAATTATTACGTTAACAACGGGTGGTAACGAAAAAAGAACATTTGGTCAAACAATCGAAATCTCGACAAGTTTGAAGAATTTTATGTATTTTCATAGTATAAGAAAAAGTTAAACCTAACATGGTATTATGAAAGGACAGTCACGCGTATACTTCGACTAGTAACCTAATAATGATGGTTTTATAAAACATAATTCTAATTAAAGATTTAGAAGCAAGCATTAAGGTAGAACAGTTAAGTTCTAGTATTGCAAAAAAAAATCATTGCTTTAAGAATATAAATAAACAGAAGATTCCTTCAAGGTAAAAAAAAATATGTGATTAGAAAATAATTTGCAAATTCTTGAAGAATAATTTTGATAATGATCCTTATTAGAAGATTTTACACCTGCAATTCATTCATTGTTCAAACCATACATAAATTCACTGAAAATTGTTGGGACAATTGGTGAAGTCATTTATAAAAATGTGTTTTACATTAAAACAAAATTAATTAAGAAAGATTTAACACTTCTTTTATAATATACTTTGAAAATTTTATTAGTAAATTATAATTATAATTTGATCTAGCTTCTCAAATATAATTCAAATGCACGCAGGAGTCAAAAAAGTATTCGGACACTTCTGAAATGAGAAATTTAACAAATATACAACGCATCATTAGAATTTAAATCCATACCACTTTTTGAGACTAAAGGTTTAAGTATAAACGTTTCAACAGATATGATTCTTTTTAGAAAAAAAATCCGAGAAATAAAAATATATAGGTTGTTCTGCGAAATCTAGTAATAAGCCATTGGAAAGAAAGGAAATCAGTTTGCTGTATATTAAAAATCCAGAAATTGCTTAAGTCATATGTTTCTAATGTCATTGACAGGTTCAAGAAAACAAATAGTGTTGAAAGCAAGCAATGATCAGGGTTTCCCAAGATAGTTTATGAACGTAAAAAGAGGAGAATTATGAGATAAAAGTACACATTAATCCAAAAACTTGTGCAGTAAAATTGACTTCGCAATGTAAAAGTTTTCGGATAATCAGTAAATCCTGAAACTGTCCGAAATGTTTTCAGAAAATATACATAGTACGTCAAAGAAAGCCCTACAAAAGAAAACAAAAGCCCAAGAAAGGTTTATATTTGCTAAAATAATATTTAAACAGCCAACGGAATGGTGAGAAAATGTAATTTTTGTTGATGAACGCAAATATAACAGTTTCGGATCGGATATCAAGCAAAAGTTTATCAGAAATCAATTACAACAATGCTTGCGAACAACTTACGGCCTACTGTCAAATATGGAGGGGGTAACCAAATTGTCTTGGAATGCATGGCAAACTCTCGTTTCGGGAACTTACATTTTATTAATAGTATAATGATTAAATATATATATAACTTGACATGATCAAAATAAATTTAAAGCAGTTTTAGCTAGCTGGGAATACCAGTACATTATAATTTGTAAAAGATAATGACACGAATCAACTGGAGATATTTGCAAGCCATTTATCCTCTACCACTGTCCTAGTGTTAAGACTCCTGAACAAAATCCAGACCTTATTTCATATGAGTGAGAGATTAATTGCAATTGAATGTTTAATTGAAAGAATTTAAGAGAAACTGATGTTTACAAAAATTTGAATATTGCACATTTAGTTGAATTCAACTTCCAATTTTGATTTTAAATACAAAAAAGTTAAATATACTTGGATAAGATCAAATAAATATAATGCTTTATCACTGTGGTTTAAAGGTAGGATTCCAATGATGCCAAAAATACGATTACTCATTGCTGAGCAACTGCCGAATGTACTGTTACTTTTTCTGAAAATATCATCTGTTACGTTGTTCTCTATTATTTCTAATGTACTTACTTTAAGATATTGTTATGATCACATATACTGTCTAAAAGCATATTGTTTTTTTTAAATACGTCTCATTTTAGAACCACATAAACATAATTAGAAGCAAAATATCAGCAGCTCTAGAGACTAAAAACAGCATAAAAGTGAGAAACCAAAGACCAAAGCGAAATAAACCTTGAAGGAGAACTGTCTTAAAAAAGAAGAAAATCAATACTACCTATTTTATCAATTCTACAGAACATTTAAAAAAGCTATACAATTACGTAAGTGTAAATCCTATTTCATAATTTCGGACATTCGACACTATAATATTATTTTGGATATTTATAAAAAAATCGTACTTTTTTTTTAAAGAAAAAATTTTTTTCTAATATTCTGATTGAAATGCATTATATTAATTTTTTTTATTTATTAATGATCAATTTTTTTCACAAATTTTCAAAATTACTTACATAATAGATTTTCCATATGAAATTGGATAATTATTGTTACAATGGATGGGCTGAAATATAATTAAAAAAATAGCATTGCTCTCAGTAGACTTTTCCTTTTAATTAAAATAGTTATTGACAATATAAATTTCAGGACACCTTTCTCAAATAAATATTTAAAAAAGCCTGAAGTAAAAAAGTATTTTAACAATACACGTTTTGGAAGGTCAATATATGGATATGTGTAATGCTTATTAAAAAAGCAGAAAAACGAAGGAATACGGTTCGATCCCCCCATCCCCTCTTCTGGATAATTAAAACAGTTTTTATGAATGGAATGTTTTACAGCAGCGTTTATCAAACATTAAGGCAAGCGCACTTAAAATTATAAATAATAATTTTTGCTTAAAATATATATTCACTTCATCAAAGTATTTAGCTTAAGTCTTTGAAAATCTGTGCAATTTGCATTAGAGAAAAAAATTAGTTAAAAACATTTAATTGAATTAGAACCCTTACAAACATTTTAAAAATGTAGTAATTTTGTAAAATATTACGTTTCGAAGAGCGGTAACGAAAATGTGCTCGATTGAAAAAAATTAATTTCATTCTGCTCTGTCAATTAAGAAAAAAATTGTTGACATTTGTATTATTTTACCTTTATTGTTTCAACTGAATTAGTTATATTAATATCTTTTTTTTCCAAATTTTAAAATCAGCCGTCAGAATCCAAACATAGGAATCTACAATTTGTTGGATTGATACAAAAAAACCAAGTGTCAAACCATCTACATAAGTTTAGTTCTTGTTCCTTCAACTTTAAGTAAGTTGTAATAAAATATTTTGATACTTTGAACTGTGTTTGAAAACTAATAACACAATTTTACAAGGAGACAAAAGTTGTAAGATATATTACTTTGCTACACAATAATAAATGGAGGTTTCAGCTATTGTAGCACACTTTTGTTGCTTTTTAATACGGTCGAATAGTGGAGGTAACAGGAAACGCTTGTATACATATCTTACATGCAGTTTCAGAAAGGAGCCACTTTCTTCAAGTAGTGTCCATGTATCCGTTGCTATGGTAATCCTGGAGGAACCTCTTTTAGGAAAATAAATAAGAAAAAATCACTAACAAAACTTATTTTATTGTTTCAAGATAAGTAAGTATACACAGATGCATGGAATAGAAAGATTTTACTAGGATTAGAATATATACAATATTATTTAATTGGCTTTTTCCTCAAATTTTCATTTGGCAAACGCCGCATTCACAAAAAAAGGCACAGATGGAGTATGGGTTATTCTAGTTCTCTTTCTAGCATTGCTATGTTTGATAACCGATCGTGTCCTACTGAGGTTCTAAGATAATTTTTAGATCAAAAATACCTCTTTTTCTGCCGTTTCAGTTGTGATCGGAAGGGCCAAAGACAGGAAACATACTGTAATAATATCCTAAAAACTTGAGGCGAAGCTATTGAAATTAAGTATAATACTGGGATCTCCTTTATAGAATGTAATTCCTATAGTTAAGGTTTTAAACAGCTTTTCTAAGATATTGCATGTTATTGCATATATTGTTATATAGCTTTGCATAAATACTGTATATTTATATATTTCCTTACTTTTTTTTTAGAAAACATTACTCCGCTTATAAATTTTGAAAAACACTATTTCATTGATAATTTATCCAAAGAAAAGCTTTTTTCTTCTTCGCCTTTTATTTTCAAAAGTACCTCATTCCTGTGCTAGGTCTCCGGATTCATTTAGCAAAGAGCCATTAGTGAATTTGAAATTTTTATTGTTACAATTCTGCTCAGAAGATTCAGTAAAATGCTACATATGTTTAGGTCATTTTCTCATGCTGTAGATCTTTAGAAATAGAAAGTATGATTTTAAATAACCAAGAAAAATAAACTGATAACACCATAAAATTGTAGCTTTAATATAGCAATAATATTTTTACATTCATCACCGTGACACAAAAGGCAGCTTGACTTCCCAAAGCGTTATTATTGGTTTATAACCTCTCATGGACTTCCAATTAGTAGATATGATAGTTCTTTATGAGTATAAAAAATTGCGATTTCATCTTATTTTGGCATTAACGAATGTTTTATATACTCAAAAAACGCTAAATAATTTAATACAGAATTAATTAAGATGTTAGAGTTTAAAATCTTTTGTTAATGCAACATCTATAAATTAATCGTTTTATTTTAATTATTCACCCAAACATCCATGAATTTAAAATTTAAGATAATGTATGGAATTTTTAAGATACATACTTAATTTCTTATGGCATGGCTTAAAAGAACGCGGAATGGAAAACTCGTTTTTTACTATACAAATATATCTATTTAGCCTGCTTTAAAAGGTGTGTCAAAATAAAATCGAATGTTAGTGAATTATAATATATATAATATTAAAAAAGAATAAATTTTACCATTACAATTCAAATGATTCCGACTCGCTCATTGTAGGAGAAAAAGAATAAAATGCTTCACAACTTTCTTACAATATATTCTTTATTCCATTTAAATGGCTTTCATGTAGATAGTACATGCAAAGTTTATCTGCATCAGGTGTCTCAAAACTATGTTCCGATGAACCTTGGTGTTGTCCGGAACATACTTATGTCTTTCACGAGTTAAAAAAAATATTTATATGTATTCAAAATAAATCACCTTTTCTTTAGAGTTTGCATTAAAGCTAGTATAAACAAGGAGAGTGCAAGGTCTTAGGGTCAGAAATTTAACTCCCGGTGTTGATGAAGATATATGATTATAGGGGCCACTAATCAATATTTTTTTATGTATTTAAAACTAAATATGCCTAAGCAACAATACTGCACTAATTGGATGCGCAAGATGCTTTTCAAAATTGTTTCATTTGATTTAATGATAAGATTCTTGTCATTAAATCTAAATTCTTGTTTTTAAAGACAATGTTTTTTCTTGTTTTGATTAAAAGGTTTTTCCAGGGACGATTAATTAACAGTTAAAGGGAATTTTTTCTGTAATTGCTAAATGCTTTAAACGTTTTGTATTAATAGTATTCTGTACTTATACGGTAGGTTATGACAAATAAAACTCTTTAATTTTTTAGTCATTAAAGAAATTTCACTTCAATTATTTTAAACTCCATTATGTATTTTTATATGTCAAAATAGACATGAAATTTTACAAACGTTCTTCACCTGCCACGGACTTGAATCCTGCTTTTAACGACAAATAATACCGGATTAAACCCATTACTTGTAATCGACTGCTACAGAACTAAATTGAACTAGAGGGAATTGCATCTTTAATTGAAAGTATCTAAAACGTTATGACATGGACAAAAACATAAATGAACATGAATAAACATGAATATTAAAATGAAAAGATCTGCCATTGAACTAAAAGGAACCGCTATTCAACATATTAACAAAATCGATGGTATAAACTAAATCAGGAAATCTTAGGAATACCAAAGATATCTCTCGTATTTATAAAATAATAATGTTATTCAGAAAAATGCATTTAAGTGAAAAATATATCTCAATGTTTGTATCAACAAAAACCATAAAAATCAATTAAACGCAACATTTTGAATACGAATACTGATAATTTCAATTTTTTTATACTTTGACAGTTTGTGTAAAAATAGTAACACACATATCGTAGTTACTAAATGTAATGCAAGAGTAGATAAAAACTAAAGGTAAAATTAAGGCTGTTAATGAGTAAGTTAGATTAATATTATGTAAAAATTTCGATAAAAATACACTAAATTTTCTGTAGTTGCCTTTAATTAGAGTAGCTGTAACATGTTCATCTGCTGTAAACATAATTAACATTTCGAACGGAGATTCCTATTCTAAATATTTTCTGTATTTTTCTTCAAACGACTTTTTTGATGTGACACATTGCATAAGAATTTCTTATACGCCTTTTTTAGTTTGTATCTACAATTGTCTACTCATTTTCTATGTAAAAAGGTACTTGCTCTTAAAACTTTATAATCAAGGAAACGAAGGTTGAGTTAATGGAAAATATTTAACTGTTTTTAGCTAGTGAGGTACGATTTTATAAACGTAAATGGGATCACTGTTAATAAAAGTATTCAAAAAACTTAACAATTTTTTTCTCGGGACCATGTATTATGGATACGAGTAATGTGGCAATAGCTTAAATTATTACAAATATTACCCTCAAAATTTTTATTCTCAGAACAAAGCAAACACTCCCCTTAGAATTCATATCGAAATCAAAGAAGTGTGATGTAGCAGTCTACAACTGGGAAGTGTCTACTAATTTGTCGCTTACATTATTTGACTTCGATTGGAAACCGAAAGTTTGATTGAAAAAGTTTATGTTAAACTGAGTTTTACAAAAAATTTGAATCATGTCTATTCAGTTGAGGTTAACTTCTAAAATTTTAGGTTTTGATATTGAATAAAACAGAAACTGTTGTACTAGGATGACAAAAATACGAAAATACTTAATGCGGCGTAGCTTCCGAATGCATTGCTACCTTTGTTCAACACTATTTTATTACCTCGCTTTCTTGTGTGTCCGAATGGAATTTTGTAATTGATTTAAAACTAACTACACGATAAGTTAGAGACATGAAATTTGGTCTAGAACACAGAAGTGGATAACAATGAAAATAGTTATAAAAACATGGCAATATTTTTTTTTCTCATTCAACAATTTATTTTGAAACATAATTGCTACGTGGCTTTCTTTATTATTTATAATATAATTATTTAAATATATCGTTGAGAACACATATACTGTTTAAATGCATATTAATTCACTATATACACATCACTTTTCAGATCCACATCCACATAGTTTGAAGCGAAATATCAGCAAACTATAAAGAGAAAAGAACAGCATAAAGTGGGAAACCAAATGTAAGCGAAATAGAAATTAAAAGAGATTTGTTATAAAAAGAAGAAAGTCAATTCTGCCTATTCTACCAATTCTACAAAAATATTTACAATCAATACTATTACGTAAGTGTAAATCCTATTTCATACATTTGGATACTTATCACAGCAATATTATTCTCGATATTTGTAAAAGAAATTATACTTTTTTTAAAGAAATTTTTTTTTAATATTCTGATTGAACTACTTTACACTTATTGTTTTATTTATTAATCATCAAGTTTGCACGAATATTCGAAATTCAATACATAATAGATATTCCGTATGAATACGGTCGTGTACGCAAAAAAGACTTTAGCATTGCTCACACTCCATTTAATTATTGTTAAAAATTAAATTCTAGGCTTCAATGAAAAAAAACATTGCTTAAATAATTGGTTCTCCATTTTAATTTTAACAGTTTAAAAAAATATAAAATTCTGAGGATGTTTTTCTTTAGAAAAGTTAAACCAATGATGAGGAAATATTTTAATAATAACCATTTTCGAAAACTCATTCGACGAAATTTTACAATGCTTTTTAAGGAAGTCGGGAATTAAAGGAACAGGGATTGAAAGACGTCTGGTTACTTCAAACTGTTTGCATTAATTAAACATATTATGGATATGAGTAACTTTTCACACACAAGAACCCAATTTTTTATTATTGGTGATTTTCTTGCTGTAGCACTTTAAGTAATTTTTTCTCTTGATTATAATTATCCTGGAAATATAGCTAGAAGACAGAGTTAGTTAACACATTATCTCTCTACTGACGGTACTTATCAGTACTAATCAATTTCTTAATCCATAGAATAAAGATTTTCTTCATTACTCTGACGATACTTAGCAGGAATATTTTCTTTCAAATCCACTCTTCGAAATTGTACATCAGTAGCGCTTCTGTGAGAATTTTTTTGGCGGGAAATGAGAAAATTTATAGTAGAAATAGCTTTTTCAGTTTGTATTTTGATCGTATTGCAAAGATTGTCCGTTTTGTTCCAAACAAGTAGTTAGACTCAAACTGTAAGTGTAAAATTAATTTTCAATCTAGTGATTCAAAAAAATATGCCATGAAAATAAAACTGCAGTACATCAGAATTCTGTAGATAAAGAGTTAAGAGATTTAAAATGAAATAGAGAACTTTAAAATGTATAGCAAAGATTGTAATTTTGTAAAATATTGCGTTTAAATGGGTGGTAACTTGTGATCGTTTTCTTCGAGAT